>PVIA01007451.1:0-58030 GCA_004024845.1 Tonatia bakeri
GCACGCAAGAAGGGGCTGGAAAGAAGTATTCAAAGTCATGAAAGGCAAGGACTACATCCAGTATTACTCTATCCAGCAAAGCTTTCATTTAGAACAGAACGTCTGATAAAGTGCTTCCCGGATAAGGTCAAGTTAAAGGAGTTCATCATCACCAAGCCCGTATTATATGAAATGTAAAGGGATTTATCTAAGAAAAAGAAAATAAAAAGTGTGAATAGTAAAATGAGAGCAAACTCAACAATCATTAACAACCACACCTAAATCAAAAACAAAAGTAAACTAAGCAAACAACTGGAACAGGAATCCAAACAGAAATGGAAAATACATTGAAGGGTTATCAACAGGGGAGTGGGGGGGGGAGGCAAAGGGAATAAGAAGCATAATTGGTAGGTAGAAAATAGAAAGGGGGAGGATAGGAATAGTATAGGAAATGTATAAGCCAGAGAACTTATATGTATGTCCCATGGACATGAACTAAAGGGTGGAGTGTGGGTTGGAGGGTGTGTGCAGGGTGGAGGGGAGTGAAGGGGGGGAAATGGGACAACTGTAGTAGCATAATCAAAATATATTTAAAAAATTTATGTATGTGTGTATCTTTATTTAGAGGGGAAGGAAGGGGGAAAGAGAAGGAGAGAAGTATTGAGAGAAGCAAGAGAGAAACATCAGTCATCTGGTTGTCTCTTGTACTTATCTGAATGAGCACCAAACCTGCAACCTAGACATGTGCCCTGACCTGTAACCAAACCCATGACCTTTGAGTTTGTGGGACTATGCCCAGCCAACTAAGCCATACTGGCAGGGCTTGAAAGCATTCTCAGTGAAAGAAACCAGAAACAAAGACCACATTTTTATGATCACCTATATAGAATGCCCAGCATAGATAAATGTGTAATAACAGAAAATAAATCAGTGGTTGCCAGGGCTGGCAGCCAGGTGGGGAGGAATAGAGAATACTGATAATGGATAGGTTCTAAGTGCAGAAATATATATGTGAAAAAAAATTTGGTAACTGAACTGTCTTATTTTTAATCTCCCATTTGTAGTGTATACAATTAAAGTTTTCATACATTTTGAAATTATAGGGAAAAGAAGTTTTTTAGAACATGATTGGGGGAAACAATTTAGAAAAAAGTATAATACATAGTTAGTTTTTCCTCCTGGCAGGTTTCACTCTTTATGTTTTAGGAACATCAAATATATAATCTAGTTACTTTTAAAAATATTATTTTAAATATGGCTCAGTGTATGGCTTATTTATACAATAATTGTAAATTTTCAAATTGAATTTGTTAATCCTAGAAGCATTTATAATCACGTTTTATTTTTGTAGTGCTTGAAAATCCATATCTTATCCCCATCCTAAGCCCCATCCTCTTTTGTCCCGTTCCCCAACTTTCATTATGCTGATGTTTCCATATACTAGAATTCATTCAACATTTGGTTGAGGAATAAAAATCTGTTAATTTGCTAGCTTGAATATAAACAGTAACTAATTTCATGTAAATTTACTCATGTTTGCCTTGCTATAGTTCTGAAGAACAATGCTTAGATTAGGTGATTTTGCCACAGGAGGTCAGGTGAGAAAAAATTCTGTTATGTTTTATTTAGATTTTGAAAATGTTATTTATAGATAAAATGTCATTTATTATACTTACAGTATTATACTAACATATTACAGTTTGAACGACAGAGCCAGGAAAAGATGCATTTCTCCTTTTCTATAACCCTAAAACTTTGGATATGCTCTGTCCTGAACCATCTGCGCAAAAGAGACAGTTACTTATTTTTTATACTTAATAGGGTAAATGAAAAAGGCCTGTACTTTCGTATTTTAATACCTGTCTGAGTGTCCTGTATGCTTCTATCAACCTTTAGCTTGTAAGGTCAGCAGCAAGCTGCCAAAATCAAAGACTTAAAAACTATAATCTGTACAATCATACCCCACCAGACTTGTGTTTTTCTTTTCAGTGTTAGATATTGCTTGTTCAAAAGTAAAAGGAAAATTCTACTTAAGAGCTCAGTGCCATAGAGTTTCAATCTCTTGATATGACATTGACCTTTTTATGAACTATTTAACTTTACTTATTTTTTTAGTTTTTACTACTTTTATAAGCACATTTATAATATTGAAGTTCTGATAACTGAACCTTTGAACACCATGCTTAGAAGATAGCATTACTTTTAATTATTTACTTTGTGAGAAGTGCCTTTTACTACTGAAGGCGGAGCATTTCTGCTTTCTTGCTCATGATTGTGCTGCTGGGAACTATGTTTGTGGTTCCTTGGGGGCAGCATCCAAGAATCCAACAGTGGCTATATCAACACAGATGTGCTTGTACTTTTTTATGACTTAAAAAGTATGTTGAGGATTAAGCATTTTACCCCCAAATACCAATAACTCTGTTTGGAATAGTAGGGGATTTGGCAAAATTACTTAAAAAAATTTTACAAAAAAACACAAGGGTTTTGCACTGAAAAGTGGAAAAATTCTAGTTCTTCATTTATTTGGTAAAAGTATTTCATCTCATTAAATGGTGTTTTTAGTTAATTTACACATTTAATTGTTTAAAAATATGGTATTTATTCATCAAAGATTGTTTTAAATTTTGTTTTATGATTACAGTTAATACTTCAGATTCTAATAGGCTGTCTTATAGACTTTAGCCAGAATAGCATAAATGGGGAAACCTCAGTCTTTATTAACTACAGGCCTGAAGCGTTTCTCAGCAGTAGACTTGATATCTCTTTCCCTCACTTTCCTGTCCAGCAGTTTTGGTGGCCATATAGCAAAAGAGCAAAATATTCCTTGTATAGTTACTAGTTATCTTTTTGTTCATATGAATTTATAGTACCTTTGTTAAGAAAGCTTTCAAGTTTGATCACAGCTTTTCTATTGAATATGATCCCAAGTGATTATGTTTTCATTTAATTCTTTTACTTTAAGAGGGCAACACTTTAGAAAATTTATACATCTGAGCTGATATTTTTGGAATCCTGTCAGTATGAGAGATTTACATTACCTTATTGAGAAAATGTGGAATGAGAGTAATTTATTTTTCTCAGAATGACAGAAATGACAATCCTGGTTCTAGTGGCACACTCTGCTTTTCAGGCTGCCTCAAGGAATTTTAGAAATTGTCTAGCTGAGTTACAAATTTTTATTTGTAAAGATTTCCTGTGTATTATATACTAAAATTCTAAGTAATGACTGAAACTTCATCTTTAGAGAATTCTTTTTTTTTTTTTAATTTATTTGGGGGACACTATGATACATGAGCATATTGTCTTCCCATATTTCATACTTTGCTCTATTTTTTTTAAAGATTTTATTTATTTATTTTTAGAGAGGGAAGGGAGGGAGAAAGAGAGAGAGATAGAAACATCAATGTGCGGTTGCTGGGGGACCTGGCTTGCAACCTAGGCATGTGCCCTGACTGGGAATCGAACCTGCGATGCCTGTTTCACAGCCCGTGCTCAATCCACTGAGCTACACCAGCCAGGGCTCATCTTTAGAGAATTCTAAAGAAATTACTGTTTCCTGGCCAAGAAACAATTCATACCTTTGTGAAAGTTTTTAAATTATTTTAACTGTTTACAAACCAAACTAAAATCTACTTCATACTTTTCACCTAAACAGAGTAGACTGAATATGACTGCTTGTTGATTTACTTGATAATTTACTTGATGTGGTATTATTTTGCTTTAATATATAATACAGGGGTTCCATTAGAACCTTTGTTCTTCCTCTAACATTTATTGAATATTTACTGTAAGCCGGGCACTGATCTAGGCATATGTTTGTATAGTTACGTACTAAATACGCCTTCTCATAATGCAGTGCTTTAAATTCCTGACTGAATTTTGTTTCTCCTTGCCACTATCTAGCATAATGTTAAGAGCATAAATTCTGTTAAAATTGAATACTGGCTCCACTACTTACTAGACATATGATCACAAACTACATAACCCACTCTTGTCTCAATTTTTTACGTCTGTAAACTGGGAGCAATGATATAACCTTCAGAGGGTTGTTGTGAGAATTAAGAAGCTAAACAAAACAAACAAAAAAAAACACATGGATGTTTAGAAGAGTGCCTGACACACGGCTAGTATTGTATTAAATGTTAGCCGTCACTGCCACCATGAATACTGCTATCACTGTGACTTACTAATACTGTTAGCTGGCTTGCCCTTTGTTTTCTTTTTAAATTTCCTTAATCTTAGAAATCAGATAACTAAGCTTGTTAAATTAAGTGCAAATTAAGTAAATTGAGTGTATGAAACCTGAAATTTCCTTCCATAAAACCAAAATCCTGTGTTTGCCTTTGCATTGCATTTTGGCTGCTGAGAATGTTTTTATCTTAGACACAGCCTTTAACAAGCCATGCTTATAAATGACTCTGGAATAAGATAAAATAAGAATTAAAATTTCTCTTAATTAGGACTTTTTTTTTTTTTTTTTTTTTTAGGGAAAAAGATCTTGAAGAAGCTCTGGAAGCAGGAGGTTGTGATCTTGAAACTTTGAGAAATATAATTCAAGGGAGACCACTACCCGCTGATCTGAGGGCCAAAGTTTGGAAGGTAACTGGAAACTAAATAAATAAAATATGATCAGTTAAGAATAATATTTGAGAATGTTTTCAGTTGTCTTAGTTGCAGTAGACTTTATTACCTTATGGGCATGCTACATGTAGAAAAATTTTCAAACAGAACAACTTACTAAAATGTTTCTGTAATGTTCAGTATATTCAATAATTTAGGTTTTGAAAGGCAATTTTTTATAAGCCATTAGAAATGTGATGTTTATTTAGAAATGGGCGAAGGAGATTAGGTCCCTGGGTATTAGAATTACAGGAAACTTTCCTTCTTTATTTTCTTCTTTATTCTCCAATGCATGAGTATTTTCATTTTTTTAATCTTAAATTAAGATTTTGTTATGATTATAATAGAAATACTTATTTTTGTTAAAACATGTATATGCAAAGGATAAGCTAAAAATCATGTTATTTACCATCTGTAGATAAGACACATAATAATGTACTGGTGTATATCTTTTTACTTTTTTACTCTTTGCACATATATATATATATGTGTGTGTGTGTGTGTGTGTGTATAAAAGAAATGGAATTTTATCTGTACATAGCATTCTCAATGTTTTATTACAGAAATGTAAAACACAAAAGTTGAGACACTTGTATAATGAACACCATCACTTAGCTTTAACTGTTAATCAACATTTGGCCAATCATGTTTGATTAATATCCCAATCCTTTTCTCCTCACACTGGATTAACTAACCCACTGGATTATTTTAAGGCAAATCCTTGGTGGCACACTAAAATACTTTTAATATGAAAGTCCAGAAGATAAAAGACTTTTAAAATAACCACAATACCATTAAACTTGAAAGAATAGTAATTCCTTAGTATGTCCTCACATGAGTGAAGGGAAAGGGAGCTCTCTGGGGTCTTTTTAATAAGGGCACTAATTCCATTTGTGAGGGCTCCACTCTCATGACATAATCACCTTGCAAAGGCTCCGCCTCCTTATACCATCACCTTGGGGCTTAGGATTTCAACACATACATATGGGGGCTGACATAAACATTCATCTTACATAACATTGATGATGTTTGTTTATAATAAATTTATGTATGTAATCATGTAACTATTTTGCATCATTCCTTCTGTTCACTGTATTAACAGGGAGTAGTATAGTTTAATTTAGGAGGATTTAAAATGATCGTGCTGTTTCATTGTGAAATGACTAAGAGCTCAATGTGTGGTAGAATACAGATACATTACTTTGTAATCTTTGAAGTATGCATTATTATTCATAAATTCAGGCTTTTCCATTGTTTCAGCATCTTTCCAAGGAGAGAAATAACATACAAAGCTACTCACTTTTTTAAATGTTTTCTTCCAGATTGCTCTAAACGTTGCAGGAAAAGGTGATAGTTTGGCATCATGGGATGGTATGTTAGACCTACCAGAACAGAACACTATTCACAAAGATTGTCTAGAGTTTATTGGTAAGTTTAGTAATTATTTTCAAATAGTAAAAAATTCTTGAAATAATAAATTTGGGGTGAAGTAATCACTCTTTAGTAGAATTATCTTGTTATAATTTGGAATATGTTGAATTTATAAAGGCCTAGTAAGTATTGTAGCTTTAGAACTTCTCTTTTGAAATTCTTACAAAATAATGTCTAACATTTTAAGAAAGGGAGCCCAATTTTTAATGTTTCTTATATGTTGAATTCCTTAAGTATCCCTATAGTTTTATTACAGTTTAAGGCATTTTTTGTATAATTAAAATACCTATATGATTGTATATAGTTCTAAATTAAAGGAAGCTGTGTTCTAAAAGTTTATCTATATAAAGTCATAGGTCATGATCTGCTATAGAAAAACGAAATCATGGTCAAATAGTTTTCCAGCCACCCTGTGAGGTCTTTTTCAAGATTAAATTAATTTATTTTATATTTCTTTTTAATAATTCATCTATAGTCTGTTGGAGTCTTTTTGTTTCTCTTTCCATTATATTCTGGTGAAGTGATTAAGTAGGCCACTGACCTATGTGTTTACTGACTACATAGGAAACATTGTTGCTGGTGTGGGCAAAGGAAAATTAATTTGGGGGTAGAGAATGAATTGCTTTACCTGCCCTTAACAAAGCTATAGTGGCAGCTCGCCATCTATAGGCGAATATAGGGGGTAGATGATAAACTGTTATTTAGAAAACAATTTTTTTTTTTGTTTTCTTGGAAAATGGGCTGTGACTCTCTTTCCTCCCCTCGTACTTCAGATCAGATGATCCATTCTTATTTAATCTCTATTTAGGTCAAGTGTTATTAAGCCAGTAAATATTGAACAGCTAGTAAATACTGAATAATTATAAGAAAAAAATGTGCTTTCATGCTCTAAATGCTCTACCATAGTATTATATGTTTGTAAATAGGTATTATATTCAATAATAGAGCCTCGAGTAGGCCTTTGGTAATTTTATTTTGACACTTACTTTCTAGACCATCTTACAGTGCCAGAAGAGAAGGCAGCAGAATTACTTTTGGATATTGAATCTGTAATTACCTTTTATTGTAAATCACGTAACATTAAATATAGCACGTCCCTTAGCTGGATACATCTACTCAAACCACTGGTGCACCTTCAACTGCCACGCAGCGATTTATACAACTGCTTTTATGCTGTCATGAATAAGTACATCCCCAGGTAAAATATGATTTAGTTACTTATTTTAAAATGAATAGCTGTCTAGTTTGCTTGATCTAAAGTTGTTAGATTTACTCTGGTGATAAAATGAAAGGGTTAAATAATTTTGAAAGCTGTTTGAATCGTAATTGTTACTTGACTTTATTTTTGTGATGATAAACATTTTCTTAAAGATTTGATTTATTTTTTAGAGAGAAGAGAAGGGAGGGAGAAAGGGAAAGAAACAGCAATGTGTGATTGCCTCTCACACACCCACTACTGGGGACCTGGCCCACAGCCCAGGCATGTGCCCTGACTAAGAATCAAGCCAGTGACCCTATGGTTCTCAGGCCAGTACTCAATCCATTGAGCCACACCACCAAGGGCTGATTATAAACCTTTTTTTAAGGATTCTTTAGTTAAAATTTTATGCTTCTAGAGTACCGTATTTTGCTGTGTATAATGTGCACCCATGTTTTTTATGCACATTGTACACCGGATTATTATGCCCATGGGATGTAAACATTTCACCAATGTATAATGTGCATCCTTATTTTTCCTTCAAAAATTTGGGCAAAAAAGTATATTACACATGGCAAAATATGGTATATACCAGTATATATGTAGCATAACGCTATACTTTTTCATTGGTATCGTCACCTATAAAATAAAAATAGCATTATGCTGTATAAGTGAAAAGTAAAAATTTTGGAGTGCAACAGTGAGTGACATGCTGGGGTCTTAGTCTTAGAAATACAGACACAAACAAGTAATCAGAAGTGTACTGAGTGTGAGGAAAGTGAAATAGCACTACGAGAATGTATAATGAGGGTGACCTAACCTGCCTTGAAGATCAGTTATGGCTTCCCTGGACAAGTGACATTTAAGCTGAAACTAGACAGATGTGTAAGTGGTTGGGTATTGGGACGGTGAGCGGTGGGGGTGGCACTCATGAGGCCAGAAAGAATCCTTGTATTAGCCAGTGCTATGGCTCAGGTAGTCAGGATTTTAGAGCCAAAACTTTCAACAACATCTAAACCAGTGGTTCGGCTTCACACTGAACCTTGGGTATAAATTGGAATCATTGGGGCTGCTCTTAAAAACCTGATGCCTGTTTGCAACGTGATAATTAAATCAGATCTCTGAGGAAAGCACGCAGGCATTAGTGTTTAAAATCTTCTCAGTTGATTACAGCGTGCAGCCAAGGTAGAGAACTGCTCTTCTGGAGCTTGGTAGTTAAATGAGTACCATTTTTTACTATTCTCTGTGGTAACACACTCTACTAACTGTGGGTCACAGGTGGCAAACACAAGTGTGACCCGCAGGCTGAATCCGGCTCTTCACTTTGGTTTATCCAGTCCGAAACCTTGTTTCTGCCCAGCGGCAGTGCAGAGTTCTGGCTTAGCTGTTAAGGAGTAGTTACATTTATGCATCCTAAAATTACATTCGGCCCTTTGAAGGCAACCTCTAGGCTGATGTGTCCCCCCCACCTGTGAAAATAAGTTTGATACCCCTGCTGTAGGTGCTTTGTGTATTTTTTCATTTAAATAGTGACCACTCTAGAGTAGGTGTCTCTGATTTACAACTACAGAAAATGAAACAAAGAAAGAGAGATTAAATGATTTATCCAAGATTACACTTCTTGTGTGTGACGGAGTCAGGATTTGAACCTAACTTTGAATGGACACCTGTGCTTTACTAATATGGTTCTCCACACTGGATGCTTGTTAGAATCAACTAAAGACCCCTCACCCCCCCACCTCCTCTTTTTTCTTTTTACTAACAGCTCTGTAAGATATTATTCACATATCATAAAATTCATCCTTTTAGTATGTACAATTCGCTGGTTTTTAGTATAGTCACAGAGTTGTGTGACTGTAACCACAATCATTTTTAGAATATTTTTGTCACCTCAAAAGGAAATTGCATAACCCATTAGTAACCAACTCTCCATTTTCCTGCAACACTCAGCCCTAGACAGCCATTACTCTACTTTCTGTCTCTATAGATTTGCCTATTCTGGACATTTTACATAAATGGAATCATACAATATATGGTCTTTTGTGACTGCCTTCTTTCACTTATCATAACGTTTTAAAGATTTATCCATATTGTAGCATATATTATTATTTCATTTCTTTTTATTGCTGAAGACTATTTCATTATATGCATATAAAACATTTTATTTACTCATTCAGCAGTTGATGGACATCAGAATTTTCACTTTAGCTGTTATGAATAGTGCTGCTGTGAACATTTGTGTACAAGTTTTTGTGTGGACATGTAATTTCATTTGGGTATATACCTAGGGTGGAATTTCTGGACCATGTAGTAACTCTGTGGTTAACCTTTTGAGGAAGTGCCAGACTTTCACACAACAATTGCATCTTTTCACATTTCCCAGCAGCAGTGAATGAAGATCCCAATTTCACCACATCCTCATCAACACTTGTTCTTTTGGTTATAGCCATACTAATAATGATTGTTAAGTGGTATATCATTATGGTTTTGATTTGTATTTCTCTTACAGGTAAAGATGTTGAACATCTTTTTTTGTGCTTAGTGATGATTTGTGTATCTCCTTTGGAGAAATGTCTGTTCAGTTGAAGAACTTTTAAAACATGCTGGTCCTTGAAGTTTCAGATACAACAGATGAGTTAGAGGCTAGGCATGGATATATTTTAAAAACTCAGGTGATTTTAATGTACGCCAGGGTGGAGAACCTCTTTACTATCTTGAAGCCATAGTGCTTCCTGTAAAGAAAACAGACCCAGAGATGCCAGGACACACGGCTAAGGTCATGGTAGATCCAAGACTGGAATTCATATTTGGGAAATACTCAGTTTTACTAGGTCTCTCGACTGCTTATATTTTAGCACCTCTCAGCATAACAGAGCTAGTAATAGCAAGGGACATGAGGTTCCAGCTTTCTCTATAGAGAGTGTTGGTGGTGGATTATAGCTAATAATAGAGGGGGGAGGTAATGTTGAGCTGTGTAACACACTGTTTTGTTAGGTTCCTCCAGTTACTGTTTTCATGAGTTCTACTTGTAACATAGTACTTCAGCCAGAGTCAGCATTAATGCCTTTGGATAGAACACAACTCCACAAAATTGTGCTAGAGGAACTCCATTATAATAACATCTTTTTATTGCAGATTCAGATGTAACGTGGATACAATTCTATCAAGCACAGTGCCTTGTAGGAAAAAGTAACTTCACAGTACACAGATATTAAATGAATAGGTGCTGTTGCAATCAGAGGCTGACTCTCTGAGATGTCCCACTTTTTCTGAAGATGAGACCACAAACTAGGCACTTGTTCCTATAATTTATACCCCTACTCAGTCTATAAGCATTGCATTGATAAAGTGGGGAAAGTATTTAGACTAAGGAGAAGATAATCTTCAGTCTCTGGCACCTGAATTACCAACCTAGGGCCTTTTCTACAAAACTCACCTGTCAAACTGCAGTATTAAAAAAAGGCAGATAGTCATACCAAAGCCTGGCATTGACCTCAGGTCTTAGATTTGTAGAACTTATTTTTTCTTCCCACTTGAATAGCATTTTAAAACATACATAATGTACAGAATAATATTGAATGTAAACTGTAATTGAAAAATAAAAATAATAAAAAACATGCTTTTATGTTAAAACTATGTCATACATTTCATTAATTCTTTTGCATGAAGCCTTTTACCTTAATTTCTTTACAGTTTGCTTTTTTAGACTGTACCCCTACCAAAATACCACTCGTTAAAATATCAAATTACATATATGGAAGGGTAGTATGGGATAATTTTTTTAATGTTTCAGAAGCATGCATAATCTCCTGTCCTTTTTTAAAAAGATTTTATTTATTTTTGAAGAGAGGGTAAGAGAGGGAGAAAAAGAGGAAGAGAAAATATCGATGTGAGAGAGGAACATTGATCAGTTATCCTCTCATAGTGCCCCAACTGGACAAGGAACCCACAAGCCAGGCATGTGCCCTGACTGGGGATCACACCAATGACCTTTTGCTTTGCAGGATGAAGCCCGACCAACTGAGCCACATTGGTCGGGGCAGGCATAATTGTTTGATACCCAATTTCTGTGTACAAGTCTTAGTTTCATCACTTCTTAGATAAGTGACCTTGGGTGAACTACTTAGCCTTAGTTTTCTCATCTGTACAATACAGGAAATAATAGTGTCTATTTCATGGGGTTTCTTTTAAAGATTACCTGAGATAACTGTAAAGTTCCTGTTAAGTGTCTAGCAAATGGTATTTCCTCAATATAAAGGGACTTTTATTATGATGATCTGTACTTTGACTTATGTTTTTAATAATTTATTTAGACATACAGGAACAAGGAAAGACCCGGGATGGTTATTCAGTAAGATGAGTGTTTGGCACCTCCTAGAATTCACATAAAGCATCTGGTACCCAGGCCACTTAAAAAAGCTTCTAAGGCTCTTCTAAGTGTGTCTATTCTGAAAGTTCACCTGGCCATTTCAGACTTGTACCTTTGCTGAAGGACAGTAATAATTGTGTGCATTAACTGTGGAGCTTACCTGAAGCCTTCTTAGGAGTTTTCTTTTTTGGCACGAGAAAAAGAGGGCTGAACTTCTTCAGGACTCTCAAGATTTCCATTTGGGATCCAGAACTAACAAAATACCCTAAGTAGGCCTGCTGTTTTCAGTGGTCCCTATAGAGCTTTTGTTAGAGTGCTGCCTGGGTTCATCTGGAGAGAATCTCCCTAGACTTAGCTGTGGACCTGCTGTTTCTGTGATACAAATTTTCTATCAAATCAGGTCCATTAGATGTTAGCAAGAGAGCTCTGCCTGGTTGTAGGCTTGTATTCAAGTGTTCTAGGAGTAGGGAGAGGAGTCGGACATTGCAGGAGGGTTGGTTACTGATTTGATCATTTCTGACCTATTAATGCAAGAAACCTTTCTTGTCTTGTCTTCTAGGGATTGTTCCCTGAAGGGGAGACCGTTTCATCTTTTCCGATTACTCATCCAGTACCATGAGCCTGAGCTTTGTTCTTTTCTTGATACAAAGAAAATTACTCCAGACTCCTATGCACTCAACTGGGTAATAAAGTGAAAGTAGGAACACTTAATGAAAAATAGATTTCTAGGAAACTATAGTTAGGGTTTTTTCCCCAAGGAAAAGGAAGAAAAGTACTTAATTGTAGACCATTACTGCTTAAACCAAAGGAGTAAAATTATTGGCACTTCATCAATACTTGTTTTGCTTCTCACTTATGTTAGTTCAGATTATTTAACATGAAGTTTAGTATTTTGTTGTTTTACGGTGAAATACGTCACATATTTATGAGGTCTGTCCAGAAGGTATCGAGTCATGTAATACGAAAATTTGAGACATTTATTGAAGAAGATACAAGGTACAAGAAACATTGTACATAGAACAATGACGCCTCAGTCCCCTTCAAAGTAGGCACTTTGGGACTTCACACAGTTCTCCCAATCACCATCAACTACCCTGTTGTATTTTCCTGAATCTTATCGATGGTCTGAAATCTCTTCCCTTTCAAAGGTGATTTTAATTTTGGGAAAAGTCAGAAGTCACAGGGCATGAAATCTGGGCTGTAGGGGTGCTGAGTGATGTTTCATCAAAAAATCCTGCATGAGCTGTGATGCATGAGTGGCATTGTTGTTGTGATTGCCCGTAGCTGCAGCCATCTGATCATTGGAATAGTTTCATGGAGGAATGTTCAAGCTCAGTGCACAACTTAATGTAGATTTGTTGCTCTACTCACTCAGTCATTTTTAATGTGATAACCACACAGTACACATGCTCACTGAACAGCAGCTACTGCCCCCACTGACTAGTATAGTGAAGTCATCATTGTTCAGGCATGTGCATTCCAGTTTACTCTCCTTGGCTGCCAGGTTACATGGATGTCATGTAAACTGTTCTCATTACATTACCAATGACTGGAATTTTTCCAGACAGACCTCATATATATGTATATACACACACACATATATACACACAAACATGCATAAGCACAGACATAGAACCATATGTATGTAATATATGATAATGGTCAGTTCATTTTAAAACTTAGAAGTGATATTCAACAATGAAAATTACTTAAAATATCAAATGATTAATATAAAAGAATACAAAGTATATCTCACTGCTCTGACATATTTGTATTTTCAGTGGGAAGTTTTATTGAAGGTCATGGTTTTCAAACCTTTTGGTCTCAGGACTACTAATAAATACACAACATTTATTGAGAATCCACTGTTTATAGGGATTGCATTGACTAGAAATTAAAATTAAGAAGTTTTAATTATTCATTTATTAACTTATTTAGAAGTGATCATCTGTTATGTGTTAACATAAATACCCTTTTTAAATAAAAAGTAACTTTTTCAGAAGATAATTAGTGAGAATAGTGACATTGTTTTATATCTTGTAAATTTCATTAATATTTGGTTAGATCACAGATAGGTAGATTTTCATATCTGCTGGATTCAGTCTGTGATACGACCACATGTAACCTTTGAAAAATTCTATTGTTTGTAAGAGGATGAGTATGAAAAAGGCAAGTAAAGTCCAAGTATTATTATGAAAATAGTTTTGACATCATGGACTCCCCCATAAATCCTCTTGGAGACTTCCAGGCCTCTCAGACCACAGTTTGAGAACTGATCTAGGTTTAATTTAAGATCTTTCTAAAACCATGATTGGGTGCTAGAAAATATATTTTCAAAAATAAACATATTCCTTGATTGTGTCTTACCTAACTTCAGGAAATTCCATTTCTGTCACTATTAACTGTGTGATTTAAGATAGCCTCTGAGCCTCAGTTTCTTCATCTGTAAAATAAGAATGGTAATAGTACCTATCTTAGATGGTCAGGGTATGAGTTAGCAATCAAGAAATGCTGAGAGAATCCTAACTGATTTGAACTCTGGCCTGTTAAATCTGAAACTACAGCAGCCTATTCTTTAGTCCCCTCTTGGCTATAGTCTTATCACTTTGAGTTAAAATAATAAAATACCCATAAAATTGTAGCTTCTCTGAGACTCATATGTTGACATTAACTACTTATTTGTGTTGAAATAAGAAGCTATTTTTTTAGCATTCTAATACTTTAATAGAGATCTCTGGTCATGACATGCATAGAAAATGCCATTTCTGTTGCCAGTACTCAGTACTCTTAGCAGATTTTAACTGAGTACTAAAAGAACTGGTGTCTTCAGTTGATGCCCCAAATAGTTCATTTTTGCTACTAATATCATATCTATAGAATGGAGTCTTTTCTTTTTAATCATGAGATGAAATAAAACTAATTCATAAGCCCTGAAAACCTGTAACTATGCACAGTGCAATGGTAGTTTAGCTGAGTGAGTTTAATGATGATCATATATTGCCATTCCTTTTGTATTTGCATCTTCTAATCTGTATTTGTAATAGTAATTTTTAAACAATAACAAAAAATACCAGTACTATTATGTACTTTAAAAGTTTTGTGCTCAAGTGTAGTGGTAGTTACATGGGCTGTGGCATCTCAAGTGTTTATTCTAGTCCAAACACCACCACTCACTAGCTCTGTGAACTTGGGAATATTATTTAACATGTCTGTTCCCTCACTTATAAAACAGGGAGAAAAAAGTTGTTTTTCAAGACCTGTTATGTGAATATTTAATACTATGACAGTAGCTTAGTACCTGGCTTAAAATATGTGTTCCCATTAGCTGCCTTTAGCCATTAAAAATGTTTTAAATTTATACCTCTATATGGAATTGTTTCTGTACCTAATGAAAATTGAAAGTATCACTGAATTCATGCAATTTAAAGCACGGTTGGGCTCTAGATAAACCTATGCATTAGCAATTTTTTTATTTAGAAAAGAAAACCATAGAGCTTCTGAAACCCATTGAAGGATATAAATGTTGTCTCATCTATTTCAAATGATATACAAGTATATTTTGAGAGCAATTCACATTTATATTGTCATCAAATTTTGGGGGGGATGCTTTTAAATTACAATGTTCGAGTCCCACAATTATAAGTCCTGAAATAATTATGCTAGTTATCCTTAGTTTAGTGGGATATCATGTTAGTTATTATGCTGTGGCAGATATGTGACAGTTACCTTAGATATTCTTACAACAGTGTAAGAAAATGGGTAGTAGTAATACTTTTATTTTAAACAGAAGTAGAAATGGAAGCTTTAAAGTTTGTTTCGTGCCCTAAGTCAGGCAGCTATTAAGTGGCTCCATTGTGCTTTGAGTCCCCATGTTGTGCCTTTGGATTATATATACTAAAATTAAAGTGCACATTAAATTTCAGGTGCAGACAATTTGATGTAATGTTACTTATGCATTTGCTTTAATACTTTTAAAAGAACAAGTCATTTCTAACAATGTATGTTTGTCATTTTATTTCCTGATTACAGCTTGGAAGCCTTTTTGCATGTTACTGTTCCATTGAAGTCACTCAGGCAATATGGGATGGATATCTACAACAAGCAGATCCATTTTTTATTTATTTCTTAATGTTAATAATCCTTGTTAATGCAAAGTAAGTATCAAGTTGGTTAGATTTTTCTCCTCTATTCTCAGAGTACTCTGTTAATATTTAACTCATTTGAATCTTTGTTTACAGAGAAGTTATTTTAGCACAGGAGTCAGACAGCAAAGAAGAAGTTATCCGTAAGTAGCATTTAATGTAGAAAAAACATTTCACCTCACTTAATTTTCTTAAACTCAGTTTCCCCACCTATAAATTAGTATAAAAGAGCTCTGAGGTTCCCATTCAACTCTTACACACTCTTCAGGTACAAACCTTAAACTATTTTCCCCAGTTTTTCTATATTCTTCATTCATTCATTCATTCACTCATTCATTCATGTTTTTTCACTTTTTCATTCCTTTCCATATACTATTCCTTTGCTTTTATTGTTCAAATAAAATTCCTTGCTCTCCTCTCCTTTCCCTTCCTCCTGTCTCCCTCTCTCCCTTCCTCTTTTTCTCTCCCTCTTTCTTCCCTTCTTTCCTGTCCCCCTCCATCCCCAGCCCCCTTCTTCCTCAGTTTACCTTTCAATTCTCTGTTTTCTTTGTATCTCCATTGTGAGACCTTGGTTCTCCTTTTAGATTCTGCCCACTCTAGCCCCCATACAGATTTAGTTATTTCCTTTCTACATTGCCTGGCAGTTGGTACTATCTGTATTATAGTGTTTATCTTGCTAAATTTTAATGATTTATTTTAGCTTTTCTCACACAAGACTGAGTTTCTTATATTAGAACTATTTTTTATTTCCACGGGACCTGGCATGTATTAGGTGTTTGTTAACTAAATAAATCACAGTATTTTGATCAAGGCTAGTGAATTCAATTTGATTGCTTGGCACCATCATTCGCTAACAGAATCGCATTAACAGTTTCAGCTCCTGTGGGGACATCCACGCATTCCTAAATAGTTTTAAAGGCATCATAGTTGATATTCCTTTTATATAATTTTTATTATATTGAGAACATTCTAGCTTTGATACATAAATAATGTTTGTTATTATATTCTTCATAAACAATTTTTTAAATGTTGTTATATCTATAATCCTATTTCAGAGTTCTTGGAAAAAACTCCATCCAGTTTGAATCTAGAAGATATAGAAGACCTTTTCTCTCTGGCTCAGTATTATTGCAGTAAAACACCAGCTTCATTTAGGAAGGTATAAGACAAGAAATTCCCAACTATTTGGTATTTCACATTTTGCACATTGTTTTATTGTTTACATTGTATCCATTTTGGTTAAATCTAGGTTGGAGTTCTTTTCTATCTTTTCATGTGTTGCAGCTTTGTGTGATTGTCTACTGTACATACTCTCCCTAGTGAAGGAACAAACAGATTAAAAAAGATGGTGTAAAAATGTACTACAAATCATCTCACCTGTACTCTGATACTTATTATTTCTGATCATTAGAAAATTGACTGTAAGATATTCCTAAATTAGTGCTCTCTTGACTTTAAAAATTGCATTACAAAAATCTAATGGAGCATGTATAATTATGCCTTCTTTATCTGTAATTCAGCTTTGCACAACTTTACTGATGCAGAGCTGTCTTATAAGCAGAAATGGTCGCTTAGCCCCATAAACACCTAGACTCTTCCTCAGACCAGACAAATACATTCAAGAGAAAGGACACCAGATTAGAACCATGAGTGCTGTCAGGTCCTGGAAAGTAAAAGTCCAAGAAACAAAAGCTTATAGTGGAGGAGGCACAGAAGTACCTCAACAACTGGTGTACTGCCCACAGGTTTACCTGTGACCTTATGTGCCCATGAGAGCATTATGTTTTTTTTAAGACAACTTGCTAGTTGGTAGTTATGTCACTGAAACATCAAGATGAGGTTATGTTCAGTATAGCATGTTTCAGAAGGCAGGTAAAGGGAATCTTTTAAGAACATTTCCCTTGAAACTCATTAATTAAAAAGGAGATTCTTTTTGTTTCTAGGAACTAATTTCAGCTATTTTATAATTGCCTTATGTAGATTGCCTCAGTTGGTAACAGTGTTGAATAAGTCAAATGGTGGAATAGTGGTTTAGGATGTTGGGTGAAAAAGAAGTCTTACAATTTTTTTCCCATTTTTAAATCATTTTTAGTTTTCAATTACAGTTGACATACTTACTGTATTCGTCTCAGGTGTACAACCGCAGAGATTGGATATTGTGTAACTTACTAAGTGATCATCCTGATAAATCTCACACCCATCTGACACAATACATAGGTATTAGAGTATTATTGACTATATTTCCTTTGCGGAACTTTACATCCCCCTGACTGTTCTATAACAACTAATTGGTACTTCTTAATCCCCTCACCTTTTTCATCCTTCCCCCATTTCTCCTCCATATATCAGCCATCAAACTGCTCTGTGTATCTGTGAGTCTGTTCTGCTATTCATTTATTTTGTTTTTCAGATTCAGTTGTTGAGAGATATGTATTTATTACATTTTCTTATTCATATTTTTTATCCTTTTTTCCTTCTTCATAAATAAAACCCCTTTAACATTTCATCTAATACTGTTTTGGTTGTGAAGAACTCCTTTAGCTTTTTCTTATCTAGGAAGCTCTTTATCTGTCCTTCAGTTCTAAAGTGAAGCTTTACTGGGTAGAGTAATCTTGATTATAGGCCCTTGCTTTTTATCCCTTTGAATATTTCATGTCAGTCCTTTCTGACCTACAAAGTGTCTACTGAGAAATCAGCTGACAGTCTTACAGGAGCTCCCTTGTAGGTAACTAACTGCTTTCAAGATTATCTCTTTGTCTTTATGCCCTGGCTAGTGTGACTCAGTGGACTGAGTGTTGACGTGTGAACCAGAGGGTTGCTGGTTTGATTCCCCGTCAGGGCACATGCTTGAATTGCAGGCCAAGACCCCAGTGGGAGGTGCTTGAGAGGCAACCACACATTGATGTTTCTCTCTCTCTCTTTCTCCTTCCCTTCCCCTCTCTAAAAATAAGTAAATAAAATCCTAAAAAAATAAAAGATTCTCCCTTTGTCTTTAACCATTGGGTTTGAATTATGATGTGTCTTGGAGTGGACCTCTTTGCATCCATCTTGTTTGGGACTCTGTGCTTCTTTGACTTGCATGTCTATTTCCTTCACCAAGTTAGGGAAGTTTTCTTTCTTTTTTTTTTTTTTTAAGATTTTATTTATTTATTTTTAGAGAGGGAAGGAAGGGATGGAGAGAGAGAGAGAAACATCAATGTATGGTTGCTGGGGGCCACTGCCTGCAACCTAGGCATGTGCCCTGACTGGGAATCAAACCTGCGATGCCTGGTTTGCAGCCCATGCTCAATCCACTGAGCTACACCAGCCAGGGCTTCTTTCATTATTTTTTCAAACAGATTTCCAATTCCTTGCTCTTTCTCCTTTCCTTCCAGCACCCCGATGACGTGAATGTTGGTATGCTTGAACTTGTCCCAGAGGCTCCTACTAGAATTCTGCATCTAGTAGATTGCTTGTCTCCATTTTATTTAGTTCTGTTCTTTCATTTGGGACAAGTTTCTTTGTCTCCTCATTTTGTAGCCTCCCTGCATTCGTTTCTGTGTTTTAGGTAGAGCTGCTATGTTTCCCAGGCTTCATAGAGTAGCCTGATATAGTAGAAGTTCTCTACATTCCGGTGGCACAGCCTCCATGATCAGCCCAGCTGGGCACATAAGGTGCATCCCCTGTGTGGGTTGTGTATACCCTCCTCTTTTAGTTGAGCCTTGATTGCTGTTGGCACATCAGTAGGAGTGGTTTACTCCCAGGTGGATCAGCTGCAAGAACTGGCCTTGACCACCAACCACTGACCTCTGACCACTGTGGAGGATCACCTTTACAAGAGCAGGACTTACTTCATCAGGGTTCTGGTGCCTGCTGAGTCTGCCCCTTAAGTGTGTTGTTTGTGGAGGTGGTTGAGTGGTAATTCTTCGATGTGTTCTGAAGCTGTCCACTGGATGCACTGGCTCTGGGGCCCCTGGGGGGGTGCAAGCCAAGATCACCCACTGTGTGTGTTTTGCCCCAGGGCCACCCTGCATGAGCTACAAAACAATCTGCAGATGGTTGTACTTGTGCTGGGCTTAGAGGTGCCAAGGTGAGGCAAAGCAGCAAACGGAAGTCTGCTCTTGCTAGTGCTAGGGCTGGGACCACTTAATGACAGGTACAGGGCAGGCTGAGGCCAAGTGTTGCTTGTTTGAGAGATTTTAGGAAAATCTGAAGCATGAGCCAAGACAGGCCATTTAAATGGAAAAGCCACTGGAAACAGCTTGGGTGGGCCTGAAAGTGGGGTGGGGCAGAGTCTCAGGGAACCAGCAAGGCTGGGCAAACAGTATGAGCCAGGTTGATGGAGTTTTGAATATGGATCCCACTTGTTGGCTCTGTGTGGGGAGGGCTCAGAAAAGGAACAATGGCGTCTGCCAGCACCTATTTTTTTTTTAATTTTTTTTAAGTAAACTGTATTGATTATGCTATTACAGTTGTCCCAGTTTTTCTTCTCTTTATTTTCCTCTACCATGCACACCCCCTTGCACCAACATCCGCCCCCCACTTTAGTTCATGTCCATGGGTTGTACATATAAGTTCTTTGGCTTCTCCATTTCCCATACTATTCTTAACTTCCCCCTGCCTATTTTGTACCTACCATTTATGCTTCTTATTGCCTGTACTTACCCCCCAATTCTCGCTCCTCCCCTTACTCACTGATAATTCTCCATGTGATCTCCATTTCTGTGATTCTGTTCCTGTTCTAGTTGTTTGCTTAGTTTGTTTTTGTTTTGTTTTTAGGTTCAGTTCATAGTTGTGAGTTTATTATTTTACTGTTAATAGTTTTTGTCATCTTTTTCTTGCATAAGTCCCTCTAACATTTAACATACAATAAGGGCTTGGTGATGATGAACTCCTTTAACTTGACCTTATATGGGAAGTACTTTATCTGCCCTTCCATTCTAAATGATAGCTTTACTGGATAGAGTCATCTTGGATGGAGATCCTTGCCTTTCATGATTTGGAATACTTCTTTCCAGCCCCTTCTTGCCTGTAAGGTTTCTTTTGAGAAATCAGCTGATAGTTGTTTGGGAACTCCTTTGTAGGTAACTATCTCCTTTCCTCTTGCTGCTTTTAAGATTCTCTCCTTTTAATGTTGGGTAATGTAATTATGATGTGCCTTGGTGTGTTCCTCCTTGGGTCCCACTTCCTTGGGACTCTCTCAGCTTCCTGGACTTCCTGGAAGTCTATTTCCTTTGCCAGAATGAGGAAATTTTCCTTCATTATTTTTTCAAATAAGTTTTCCATTTCTTGCTCTTCCTCTTCTCTTTCTGGCATCCCCATGATTTGGGTGTTGGAATATTTAACAGAGGTTCCTCAGCCTCTCCTCATTTTTTTGAATTTTTGTTTCTTCATTCTGTTCTGGTTGAATGTTTGTATCTTCCTTCTGCTCCAAATCATTAATTTGAGTCCGGGTTTCCTTCCCTTCACTGTTGGTCCCCTGTGCATTTTCCTTTATTTCACTTTTCGTTGCCTTCACTTCTTCCTCTATTTTGTGTCCATACTCAGTCATTTCTGCGAGCATCCTGATTGCCAGAGTTTTGGACTCTGTACCTGATAGATTGGCTGTCTCTTCATCACTTAGTTCTTTTCCTGGAGTTTTGATCTGTTCTTTCACTTAGGCCACATTTCTTTTCTCAGAGCACCTGTTATGTTGTAATGGGCGGAGCCATAGGTATTCATCAGGGCAGGACAACCTGCTTCTCTGTGTTGTGGCACTATATGTGGGGGAGATGTTTGAGAGGGAACAGTGCCCCTGGGTTGGCTCTCGCCCTGCTTTTAGCCACTTCCTCTGCTGCCCACAAGTAAATTGGGCCCTTCTGGTTCTGATTCCTGGGTGGTTTGGTTTATGTACATTCTAGACCCCTATCTGAGGTGGCTCTGGAGGATGGTTTTTCTGTGGTTTAGTTGTAATTCGATGTGGTTGTGGAAGTAGGTGTGTACTGCATTTATCATCTTCCCCAGAAGTCTTATACTTTACTTTTCAGTTTTATTAAGAGGAACAGCTTTTATTCTTCAGACATAGTAAATAACTGTAGAGTGTGTTGTTTCATTTCTCTCATTTTGTGTGAATTCTGATAGGGACTTTGTATGTAGTCTTTTTGTAGCTTTTAGCTTATAAGATTTGAGATGATATATTAAGTTTTATAAATCATACCACTCAAGGATGTTATATAGTTATTTCTCTTTTTATCATGATTTATTAAGAATAGTTTTAGGAAGAAAATTTGATTTTGTTTTTTCTTTATAGTGTTTTAAAGTTTTCTCTTCAAATAGGATAATCACCACCTATTTGGTAGTACTTTGTTGGGAATTAAGGATGACGATGCAGACCTGAGTCAGGCTCTTTGTCTGGCCATCTCGGTGTCAGAGATCCTTCAAGCAAATCAGCTGCAGGGTGTAAGTAAAGGAAACCCACAGTTTTGTCAGAGGACTGTACCCTTGAAATGTTAGGAACCAACATTTCCTTTATGTTTCCACAAAATTAATTTACTGCAAAAATGTGGCCATTTTGCTTTTTGTTTTGATGTGCTGAATCTTCTGTCCAGTCTTTTTTTTTATTTTTATTATTTTTTAAATATTTTTATTTATTAGAGGGAAGGGAAGGGAAGGTGAAAGGGAGGGGAAGAAACACTGTTTGGTTGCCTCTCATACATGCCCCAGCTGGGGACTAAACCTGCAACCCAGGTATGTGCCCTGACCAAGAATCAAACTGGGGACCTTTTACTTTGGGGAATGATGCTCAACCATCTAAGCCACACTGTTCAGGGCCAGGTAGTCATTTTTAAACTGCCAATGTTGGCAATATTTTAATTGTCAACAACTAATTATTTTAACACCAATTTTTGTAAATTGTTAAACTTTTTTCACTTTACCAAAACAACTTAATGGTGTGTGAAGTACTTAGAAGTGAATTTAGCATCTAACAGTTAAATTCTGGGTTGTTACACAACTAATTGAATTACATAGTTAAACGCGGTAAAGCATATAGCAAAGGAGAATTGAGGAAATACACCACATTTTTTTTTTTTGTCTATTGTTTTCTTCATGAAAATCTAGTGAGCTGGTTCTTCATTATATGATATGTTTTTTATTACTTGATGTGGACCCCAACTCGTGGGGTCCGCCACATTGTGGATGAGACACGAGACATTCACACGGACTACTGAGTCCTGTGGAGGAAAAGGCAAGCATGGCTTTTCTCTCAAGGAGAGCAAAAGCTGTGGACCCTGCCGTGACAGGCCTTTATTGGGTTTCTCAGCACATTACATGATGGTCCTCATTTACTATGCATGGGTTCGCTTTAGGTGGTTACCTTTTACAGAAAACAGAGGAGCCGATGCCACTCATCACATCACAGAAAAAGGATATTTGCAAATGAAAAGGGAAAAGTAGTTGAACCAGTTACACTCATCCTTGGAAGGTTTAGCATAGATTTTAGGAAGTTACTTTGCAGTAACGTTTGCTGCCTCAATTCAGGGTGAGGGAGTTTTAGCAAAAGCAAGTCTCAAAGTGGCCTAGGTACATTGCAGGCCTGATTCCCCACGGGAGAACCTATCCGTGGGCATGGGTCCTGTGCATCTCCGAGTGGGAGCTGGGCCCACACCATGTAGCACGGTCTCCTACAATTACTAGTATTGCAACATTTACCCATGCATGTGTATGTTTGGAGTGTGCAGTGTTTTTCCAAATGATGGAAGAGAAATGGACATGGGAAAATGCCTTTGACACTAGATCTTTTTAAAACATATAATTCACATTTTTTAAATTAGAACTATTATTTAAAAACAAATGGAGCCCTGACTGGTGTGGCTCAGTTGTTTGGGTATTGTCCTATGAACCAAGAAGTTGCCTGTTCATGCCTGGGTTGCAGACCAGGTTTCCAGTTGGGGGCATGCAAGAGGCAACCAGTCAATGTTTCTCTCACTTTTTCTCCCTTCCTTCCTCTCTCTCTAAAAATAAATAAATTTTTTTAAATGAAAATGTGTAATCTAGTTTAATGAGACCCATGTGAACTTCTTCAGTTCAAACTGGCATTTGAGAACCTCTTTCACCCACCAAAAACATTTAGTTCTTGTGTGAATTTAATTGTTGATAAGCTTGTGGATTTATTTTCAGAAACAGGAATTGTATCTAGATCTGTGTTTGTAACTATATGGTTTTTTAAAAACTTTAACATAATACATATTAAAAAATTAAATTTGAATATACTGTAATTAGTTTTATAGTTCAAACTGACATTATCTTGCTATGTATTTTAAGACTTTCTGGTCAGTAACAGTATATACAAAATGTTTTAACTGTTTAAAATGAAGAAAATTTTTTAGGATCCTGAGGTAATTTTCTAGCACCTGTACTGAGTGGATCTTTCTGACTCTTTGTGAGATCAATTTTTTAATAAACTTGTTTCTCCTCCTTTGGTGAATTGCTATTACTGTATTGTGTAAAATGTAACTCTCATGGCAAATTCCAGTACATCAAAAAATTGTTTCTTTCTTAGGAAGGAGTCCGCTTCTTTGTGGTGGATTGCCGTCCTGCAGAACAGTATAATGCTGGGCATTTATCAACTGCTTTTCACTTAGATTCAGATCTGGTTAGTATTAATGCTTATTAAAAATTTTTTTTAATTAAGAATTTTTTTCTCTTTAGTCCCTTAATATACATGTACCTAATTAAGGGTGTTTTTCTTTCTGCTTAAGGAGGTAGTCTCTGCCCTTATGATAAAAAGTGTTGCTCTTGGGTTGCCTTTTCACCCAGGACACCCTCTGGGCATGATGAAAACATTGTTTACTGTGGCTTACCATTGCCATGTCAGTAGATTCTAAGCTTCTTACTAAAGTTAACTGATGTAGCACTTAGCATAGTGCCTTACACCTAGTAAATATTAGCTCTTATTGGCACATAATAAACTAATATTTAATAAGGGTAGCACTGGCATATAGGCACTGTGTTGTTAAATGGCTGTCCTTGGGTCACTTTAATTGAAGAAGTAGATGAAATAGTGCAATATTGCCATAGCCAGCATGGCTCAGTTGGTTGGTGTGTGGTTCCATAACTGAGCGGTTGCTGGTTTAATTCCTAATCAGGCACATGCCTGGGTGTGGACTCAGGCCCTGATTGGGGTGTGTGCAAACGATGTTTATCTCACATCTCATTTTTCCCTCTCATTCTGTCTCTCTCACCCTCCTCTTTCTCTCCCTTCCCTCCCCTCTCTCAAATGAGAATGAAATAAGCCTTAAAGAAATAGTTAAATATTGTCAGAGATGCTTAGAGCAGCTGGTAGACCTGACTAACATCATTTAAGCCATTCTGGGGTTATTAGAGCCTCAGGGATAGGGAAGACAGAACAGTAACCACTTTTGGTGACGGTGCAATATGTGCTCTTCCCAGCTTGTCTGAAAAAGTTAACTCTGAGGTGGAAAGGCATGTAGAGGGGCCTAGGTGGTGTTAAGAGGAAACTCATGGAAAATGTAGGTAAAACTACACAGAGAGTTTTAGGTGCTGTAGGTGAAAAAGACAATCCTAGCTTGTTTGCATCCTGAAAGTGAACTCTGCCTTTCTCTTCCTTCATTTATCCAGGAAGACTTAGATGGTTTTAAAATTTACTAAAGTGATTCATGAATACTTAAACTAAAAAATTCAAAGAGAATCTCCAGAGTTAACTATTAACAGCTTTCTTAATCTTCTAGGCCCTTAATATGTATTTACACATTGTTCATTTTTTTTCACTTGCATTTTCACCTGGTAACTAACTTAACAGTTTCTTAGAGATCTTTGCATTTAAGTACTATTTTTTAATGGCTGTATAATACCCCATGGTACAGCTATACCGTAATTTACCTTTTTGATTGATGTACATTTGGGTTGTTTTCAGTTTTTTTATAATAGTGCAATTTACATCCTTATACATATGTTGTGAACTTGTGCAAATATTTCTGTAAGTTAGAGAGGTGTGGATATAGAAGATGTTACTAGAGATTGCAGTATTGCAGTATTGATTATAGTTGCAGTATTTAAAAAGACTGAACCAATTTATACTTTACAACTGTTTATGAGAGTGATTGTTTCTTGCCATCAACATTATTGGACATTACCAATTGTTTTTTATTTTAAAAGAATGATAGATGAAAAACAGTGCTAATTACTACTGATGTTAAGCATCTTTTTGTGAGTATGATGTTTGCTTGCTTTTTATAATGCGCATCTATGGTTTGTCCATTTTTCTATTGGGTTTTCACTGTGCTTTTTTAACGTTGTCTCAGTACGGTAGCTTCAAAAAAATTGTAGTTAGTGACATATGTGTTTCCTTGAGGGTAAGAAATTAATTGTTCCATTTCTTTATCTGTAGTAGGTAGATTGGGGCTCATAAATAAAAGGCTTCTGCTATTTCTAGCTATCCTCTAAGAAATATTAATACATGACTTGCTATATGAGTGGGAATAAAAAATATAGCTTGTTTTCGATGTATCGTTTTTAGTCTTGGACCATTCTACTCAGTGTTAAACTTTTCTTGTCATGACACCTAAGGAACACTGTAGTTTGTCGTTTAAGAAATAAACAATAAGCGCACATTTTTTTCTAGTAGAATGTTTTCTTTGCATAATGGTATCTCTATACCATGGACCACCATACAGCCAGTTTAATCAGAAATCCTGTGAATTTTCAGCTTCTGCTTTAATATATTATAGATACATTTATACATATTTCTTTTTTCGTATCCTAGGGATTTTATTTATAAGAGCTTTTCTTGTTATTTGTTTTCATGGGGGATAAATTTTTTTTTCCTGGAAAAATATTTCAGGTTTTACAAATGTTTGTGAAACACGGACTTGGCATGTTTTTAATTTTTTAAAAATTGTATAGATGCTCCAGAATCCATTGGAGTTTGCACAGTCAGTAAAGTCCTTGCTGGAAGCACAGAAACAGTCCATTGAGTCCGGCTCCATTGCTGGCGGGGAGCACCTCTGTTTCATGGGCAGTGGCAGAGAGGAAGAAGACATGTATATGAACATGGTCCTGGCACACTTTTTACAGGTATGTGCACATATCATTTCAATTTTGCATTGTTACTGCTATCACCTTTAAGAAATTCTCATGGTATTTTTGTGCTATTATCTAATACACTGTCAAATATATCTGTATTTTTTCCTTACAGCTTATATATTTTGTGTCTATCCCCAGATTTTTATGTGCTTATCAGGTTTATTTTTTGTGTTTAAATTTTGAACCATCTGGAATGTTTTTCTGTACAAGAAGTAAGGTAGGAAGCAAAAAAAATTTTTTCAGGAAGCCCACCAATTGTGCTATCAATTTGAAATACCACCATTTTAATATACTGAATTCCTCTATGTATTAGCATCTATTTCTGGATTATTCCATTGCATTGATATTTATACTTATTCATATCCTAGTGCTTTTTACAGTAGCTGTATAATCAATTATCTCCACTTTGAAATTGAATAAATATACAGGTATATTTATTCATGACACTTTACCACCTTTTTTGTGTGTTTGAGTATTGTCTTTGGCACAACTAATCTGTAATTGTGATTTTATGCAATCTGTATCCCTTCTCTACAAAGCCTCACTCAGTTATGGCTCTTTCGTTATAATAGTCTTTGTTTATTAGGAATTCTTTGGTAGTTTATATATTAAAGTCCTCGTTTTGTGTAATTCTGAACTATGTAATCAGGAAGACAGTAAACATAGTGGTTCACGGTCCATTCAGTTAGGGTCCTTTCTCTTCATGTTGTATTTTACTGGGAATCAGGTTTTAGAAAATTAGTCTAAAGGACAGAATCCTTGAAAGACAAAATGAGAGAAGCAACAAGGTACTTGGGGGAGAGATTATAAGGTAACTTTATACCTTATTAAGAAAAGATTTTAGAAACTTAATACACAGTAACCCAGGGCCTCAAACTGATTTTAGTTATAAATTTAATTGGTCTATTCTGAAAGTGCCCTGGTATAAACTGTATATTGTGAGGGGTGTCAGATGGCAAGAATTTGGAATATTGTGGACTTTATTTTTATAATTCAATTTCTTTTTGTTTTAATTGTTGACACTATTACAGGTATCCCCCATTTTCCCACCCTTTGCCCACCTCCACCCAGCCCCCTCCCCGGACCTTCACCACACTATTGTCTGTGTCCATGGGCAGGTATTGATGTGGTTTCAGAAATTTTTTTCTTCCATTTTATCAGGGAAGATTTCAAATAAATCTAAAAGTGAGGAGAGTTGAACTTTATAAACTCTATGTAAAGACATAATCTCATTATTATTATACTTTACTATAAAAAATCACCTAACCAGTATTCAGGTTTCCCTGAATTTCCCAAGATCCAAATGGGACATTGCACTTAGATGAGGTCTTTAAGTCTTTTTTTATTTATAGATTTATAAGTTCTCTTTCATATTTTTTCCCTTGCATGTATTTGTTGGGAAAAAACTGGTTACTTCATCCTACAGAGTTCCCTCATTCTGGATTTTGCTGATTGCATTCTTATAGTGTTGTTTATTAGGTTATGCCCCTGGTATTTTCTGTAAACTGGTGATTAACTTAGATAGAGACTTGATCAGATTACTTTTGGGGGAGAAAGGAGGTCCTAGGTGGTGTGTACTTCCATCAGGAGGAAAATAAATACTACCCAGTTATGTCTCTTTTTTGTCTCTCTCTTTTTTTATTATCATTGCTTGTATCCATTAATTTCTAGTAGTTTGTAAAATGGTAACATTCTGTCATTTTTTCTTTTTATATTTCATTTTTATAAAGGACAAAAAATACTTTGAGAACTTTAAAATATTATTCTAATTACATCCAAAAATTCAACTTAACTGGTTTTGATTTGACTGTTTATTACACTATTGGAACTATAACACAAATAAAATCATAGTCTCATTAGAACCATGAAATTATTCCCTCCTTCCTACCCAAGCACCAGACCTTACAATATACAAGTTAAATATATGTACTTCTCTGTGCCAAAGTCCAAAATGTCAAAGAAAAGAAAAAGTCCAGAAAGTCAACATATAACCTTATATATTACATTTCTCAAAATTTATAAAATTATCAGAAGTTCTAATTAAATTGCATTTTGGAATAATTTAAATTTTATTTTCCATTACAGAAGAACAAAGAATATGTGAGCATTGCCAGTGGAGGATTTATGGGTAAAATTTTAATTTATTAATCCCTTTGCCTACACTTTTCAGTGGAAATCGGATTATCATCAAAGCTGATATATAGTAACCAAGTTAGTTCATGGATATACTCTTTCTTCAGTCATTCAGTATTTTTAAAAAAGACAAGGCCAGCAGAACATAGATAACTGACAAATATAAGTAATTGAAATAAATATTTAATGAAAGACTGTAAATAGATGTGTTTAAATTAGCTTGTATTTGCAAAAAATATTTTAGTAAAGATGTACGAAAACTGCCCACATGATTTGCCTCTACAGAGGAATGGATAGGACCAGGAAAGAAGAGTATGAGGAATACTTTTCACTTTATACCCTTCCTTTTGCTTTTTAAATTTGTTTTGTTTTCATTTTATTTTTGAACTACTTGAAGGTAACAGCTGCTAAAAAAAATGTCAGCTCAATGTAATAAAACAAATAAGCTGATGCTTTCAAATCTGTAGAATTGTATCTGGTAATCTACGATAGTAAAATAATTGACAAAATCTCTGTAGGCAAGTATTTGAGAATGTATAAAGAATTAGGTCAAAGTAGTAAGACTATAAAAAGAGTTTTTATTTTTTATAAGAGCTGTTATTTAAGAGGACAAACTTGCAACTAGTAAATAAATCCTGGAGCACTAATGTAAGGTTTAGTGAATACAGACAATGTTACTGTATTGTAATTATCAAACTTGAAAAGATACAAGATCTTATTTATTCCTGCCACAAAAAAAAGAAGTGTCAATTATAATTATCTTAGTTATAACTTAGGATTTTTGGTAGAGATTAGGATCTATTTCCTGTTGGTCTGTTGAAATTAGTAAGGATTATGATTATCTCCCATTTGTCATGGCCTGATAATTAACTGTCTTTGAAGCTCCTACATAGAGTGGTCTACAAAAGGGATTATTGTAATAAATAGTATGAAGCAAGTATTGGCCTTAAGAATGATTTATTTTCCAAGAAAAACCTCTCTTTCCAATGACAAAGATTAATTGATGTCTCCTTATAAAACAAAAGCCACCATAAGTTTTCTTTCTTTAAATTAGTTTACACTTAATATTATTTTGTATTCATTTCAGGTGTAACCATAGGTTTTTCTATTCTTTTATGTCATTAAAAAATGTTGCTGAGATCATCTATTCATACTTGGAAGATTACCTTCCAAAAGGGAAAATATGAAGCCTATATATACAGTTATTGTCACCCTTAGGGTCAGTTAAGAAAAGTCATATGTGTACAGAGGAATTAGAAGGAAAGAGAAGAGGAGGGGAAAGTCTTCTGTAGCTTGGAGTCCTTTACTCCTTTTCAGAAATACAGAAAGAAATACCTGTGATATGTCCTTGGATCCTTTTTCATTCAGCTATGATATGTTTATAATACTTCTCTGGTAATGAATCTTTTCCAAAGGGGTTGATATGTCAGGTGTTGTTTTTTTTTCTTTTCTTGCTTATCTTAAGCACTGCAGCAGCACTTGGCAGACATTAATGTGGATGGACCAGAAAATGGTTATGGCCATTGGATTGCTAGTACCTCAGGCTCAAGGAGCAGTATCAGTTCTTCTGCTGATGTAAGTGTATGTGTTGAGTATGTTACCAGTTCAGATAAATACCCAGAAAAGGTGATTAACTATTAAACCCCCACCATAACAGAAATGGAGTCAAAATACTTCAAACATGTACAGTGAGGAGTCATGTTATTGTGAGGTTAGTGAAATGATGGAGGAGGCCCACACAGCTCAACTAGCTGAGAGTGCAGAGGTCTATCTGCTGCATTCAGGTTTCTCCCTATCCAGCTGCAGTTTGGTATCACCTAGTGACAGTTTTCTGCTCCAGCTAAAATATCTATCAATGGAGATGATTCTGAGTCTATGATGAGCTGGTAATCTCAAATGGAGCTTATTCTAGAAATCTCCCAATTAATTTGGGCCAAGATAATACTGAGGCCTATGGTCCTTTCTTCTGCACACCATGTCTGCTCCTCCCCACCACAATCTTATTTTAGAACTTTAGTCCACCCATATTTCAGAATGGGTCAAGCAGAGGAAGACAGGAACCCATTGCCACTCTCATTATATTCAATTTTTAGTTATTGAGATGTACATTCCTGGATTTTGCTGTATTGGGTAAATTCATTTCTCTCCTCCTTTGAAAATATTTGGGTCATAAATCTTTTTCACTTTTTCAGTATTTCATGTCAGTCAGATTAGATGTCATTACATAATTTCTTTAATAAGTAGTAGCCCTCATCTACCTCATGATTATTCTTTAAAACAGCAATAGAAGGAAAACTGCAGTACAGAGTCACAGTTACTAGCTTTGGCTTACTGGTGTCACACACTGAGATGTTCACATTTTATCTCTGCAACTTATTTTCTTTATGATCTTCAGTAAGATCTTTTCAATTCCGGTGTCTTCATCTATGCAAAACAGATGGAAATAACAGAACCTTCCTCATAAGGATGACATGATTAAATGTACAAGTGAGTGGAAAGTGTAGTACCGATGGCTTACCTATTTAATAGTAGTTATTACAAAATTATAACTCAGCTTATATTAATTGAGGTTTATCTTCAACCCTGTGAGTCAAAGCAAATTATTGTCAGATTATGAACAAGTAAGCCTTCTTTGAGAATTAAGTTTTCAACTTGATCCTCCAGGTATCTAAGAGTTCTTCATGTGAGATCACCATGTATTTAATAAACATTTGCCATTTTCAAAATAGTATTCCATTATATGGACATATCATTTCTCAGCACTCTATTATTAAATATTTACATTGCTTCCAGTCTTTTATTATAAATACTACTATAATTATTTTTTTTAGCAATATATTTATATATGTCATGATTTAGTCCTAGAAGTAGAATAACTTGATCAAAAGATTAATTATCAGTATCCTTAGAATTCTGCATTATTACCAATAATAATAATAATAATTCAACATTGTTCTAATTTATATTTCCACCCACAGCATTGGGTATTCTGTTGAAGTTTTTAATCTTCAGATTTGAAAAACGCTGATTGAAGCTGGGAAAGAAACTGTCTTAAAGATGTGTTGTATTCAAAAGTACTAAAGAATTTCCATAGTCAGTGTAATTTGGTTTTGAATTTTGATATGGAAATAGGAACACTTTTTTTGTATTGCTTAGTTAATGATTTATTCTCATAAAAATAAAAACATGTCTACTATAGCATCATTTGTAAATATAAAAAGTATAAAAATCACCTGTATCCCTCTCAGAGATAACTGCTATTTGTAATTTGAAGTATTCTTCAGATCTTTTTAATGCATGCGTATTTTAGTATTTTAAAAGTACTGATCAGAGTATACACATAATTTTATTTTCTGCCTTTTTACTGAACATGTGAGCATTTTCTAGCATTTTAAAATGCTTTTATTTTAAAGCATGATTTTTTTTTATGTCTGTATAATTTTCCATCAGAGAATACCTAAATTCTAGGGCACTTTCTGATTACTTCCTTCTCATAAATTTTGAAACTTTTGACCCTTATCACCAACTTGCCCTCTAGGGTATATGGGAGCAATCCTATGAAACAATTTAAGAATTAGACTCACACTTGCCCTGACCAGTGTGGCTCAGTTGGTTGGAGCATTGTCCCATAATGAAAAGGTTGTGGGTTCGATTCCCAGTCAGGGCACATGCCTGGGTTACGGGTTCGGTTCTTGCTCAGGGCACTATCCCTGGCCCAGGTGTGTACATGAGGCAACCAGCTGATGTTCCTCTGTTGCACTGATGTTTCTCTCAGTCCCTTCCTCTAAAAAGCAGTGAAAAAATGTCCTTGGCTGAGGATATTTTAAAAAAAAAATTACCTTCTTTACATTAGCTACACCAGGATGATGTTTCTTGACCAATTAGAGGCCTAAGTGAAAATGTTTTAAAAAGCAAAAGTTTACAGGAAGTAAATGTTTAAAAGTTAGCTACATGAATGATATGCTGACTACAGGCATCCCCCTTATTTTATTGTGATTTACTTAATTGCACTTTGCAGATAGTACACTATTTTACAAATTGAAACTTTGTGGCCACCTTGCATCAAGCAAGTTCAAACAAATCTATTGGCATCATTTTCTAACAGCATTTGCTTACTTCATGTATCTCTGTTACATTTTGGTAGTTCTCACAATATTACAAAAATTTTCATTATTATTTTATTTGTTATCTGTGATCAGTGATCTTTGATGCTACTGTTGTTCATTGTTTTGGGCTTCCATGAACTGTACCTGTACACAATAGCAAACTGGAAAAATGTGTGTGCTCTGACTGCTCCACTGATTGGATCATTCCCCCATCTCACTCTCTTTCTTCTCAGGCCTCTGTTCTCCAAGACACAACAATAAGGAAATTAGGACAATCGATAACTTACAATGGCCTCTAAGTGTTCCAAGTGAGAGGAAGAGTCACACTTCTCTCACTTTAAATCAAAAGCTAGAAGTGATTAAGCTTACTGAGGAAGGCATGTACCAAACAGCTGAATTCTGAATGCAAAGGGAAAGTTCTTGAAGACAATTAAAAGTGCTAGTCTGGTGAACATGTGAATGATTAGAAAGCAAAAGAGCTTTATTGCTGATATGGAGAAAGTATTAGTGGTCTGGATAGAAGATGAACCAGCCACAACATTTCTTAAGCCAAAGCCTAATGCAGAACAGAGCCCTTAACCCTCTTCAATTCTATAAAGGCAGAGAGAGTGAGGGAATTTCAGAAGAAAAGTTTGAGGCTGGTTAATGAGGTTTAAGGAACGCAGTTGTTCCCATAGCAAAAGTGGAAGATGAAGCAGGAAGTTATCCAGTAGATCTAGCTAAGATAGTTCACGAAGGAGGCTACACTAAACAACAGATTGTCAATGTAGATGAAACAGCCTTATGTTGGAAGAAGATGCCATCTAGGATTTTCATAGAGAGAAGACAATGTCTGGCATCAAAGTTTCAAAGACCAGTCTGTCTCTCTTATTGGGGGCTAATTGGTGAGTTTTAAATTAAAGCCAGTGCTCACTTTATTCCAAAAATCCTAGAGGACTTAAGAATTATACTAAGTCTACTCTGCCTGTTCTCTATAACTGGAACAAGAAAGCCAGGATAACAGCACATCTGTTTACACTATGCTTTACTAAATTATGTTAAGCCTACTTCCAAGACCTACTGCTCAAAAAAAAAAAAAGATTCCTTTCAAGCATTACTGCCAAGAGCTTTGATGAAGACATACAAAGAGATTAACATTGTTTTCATGCTGGTAACACACTGTCCATTCTGCAGCCCATGGATCAAGGAGTAATTTTGACTTTCAAATCTTAATATTTAATAAACGCTTTTCATAAGGCTATGGCTGCCATAGATAGTGATTCCAGTGATGGATCTGGTCAAAGTCAATTGGAAACCCGAAAAGGGTTCACCATTCTAGATGCCATTAAGAACAGTTGTGATTAATGGGAAAAGGTCAAAATACCAATGTTAACAGGAGTTTGGAAGAAGTTGATTCCAACCCTCAATGGATGACTTTGAGGGTTCAAGACTTCAGTGGAGGAAATAACTGCAGATGTGGTGGAACTAGGATTAGAAGTGGAGCCTGAAGACACCACTCTATTGCTGCAGTCTCTTAACACTTTAATGGGTGGGGAGTTGCTTCTTACGGATGAGCAAAGAAAGTGGTTTCTTGAGATGGAACCTACTTATGGTGAAGATGCTCTGACAATTGAGATGACAAAAAAAGAGGGTTTAGAATAGCATATAAAATTACATATACTATTAATTTATAGTTTCTATATACTAATAGTTGATAAACCAGTGGCAGGGTTTGAGAGGATTAAGACCAAATTTTAAAGAAGTTCTACTATAGGTAAAATGCTGTCAAATAACATTGCATGCTACAGAGTAATTGTTCTTGAAAGAAAGAGTCAATCGATGAGGCAGAACTCATTGTTGTACTTCAAGAAATTTCCACAATCACCCCAACCTTTAGCAACTACCACCCTGATCAGTCAGCAGCTGTCAACATTGGGACAAGACCATCCAGCAAAAAAAGACTTGCTGAAGGCTCAGATGATAGTTAGTGTTTTAGCAATAAAATGTCTTTCAGTTAAAGTTGTACATTGTTTTTTAAGACATAGTACTATTGCACACTTAACAGACAACAGCATAGTGTAAATGTAACTTTCATATGCACTGGGAAACAAAAAAATTGGTGTGACTAGCTTTATTGCAAAATTCACTTTATTGCGGTGTTCTGAAACTGAACCTGCAATATCTCTGAGGTATGCCTGTGTATACCTATGCTTATTTTTATAGACTAATCTGAGTTAAGAAAAGGTTGATAACTTGATTGTTTATTGAATAAGGAAGATAACTTCACACTTCACACATTTTCATATGCAGTGTATATCCTCATTTTCTCTTTCTACCTTCCATTCCTAAAATGGTCTCACCTAGTGTATCAGGTTTTTTTGGCTGCCATATCAAAATATGATTGACTGTGGCTTGAACAACAGAAATTTTTTTCTCCAAGTTCCAAAGACTAGAGGTTCAGGAGTCTGTGTTAGTGGGTTTGATTTCTCCTAAGGCCTCCCTGGCTTGCAGATGCTACCTTCTTGTTGTGTCCACACATGGCCTTTTTTCTGAGCAGGTACCCCTCTGGTGTGTCTCCCTCTTCTGTAAGGACTTCATTCATTCGATTAGAGCTCACTCATATGATCTCATTTAAACTTCATTACCTCTTTAAAGGCCCTGTCTCCACATATAGTCACTTTCTGAGGTGCACTGGGAATTAGAACTTTAACATAGGGATTTAAATATCATTTAGCAGTAGTGTATCTTGAATTGTTTGGAGAGTTCTTCAGTAATTTCTTTTTTTTTTCCCCCCCAGGGTGAATCCTCTAATGGCTCAAATGACAGAGGAATGAAATCACTAGTAAATAAGATGACTATTGCTTTGAAAACAAAATCCGTTAATGTCAGGGAAAAAGTTATCAGTTTTATTGAGAATACCTCAACGCCTGTGGACCGGTGAGTTGCTTATATGGTATGAGCTTATGATGAGTAATTAAAACTAAGAAAAGTATTCTAGAGTAAATATTAGTTGAATGTGTTCTAGAAAAGGATCATGAAGTACATTTTTTATTAGATGGTTTTGGTTTTCATTACAATTGTGAGGTGTCCTTTATTGCTGTAAAATTTATCTATAGATTGCTTTCTTTTTGCCACTGCTCAGAATAAGGTGCAGATAATGATTCTGCGCATTTATGCCATTTCTTAAAAATGTAATTCAAGTGCCATTTTATGTTTTTCACGTCATATAGTGGCTGCTTCCCACATGTCAAATGGATAGGAATCATCTAAATGCAGTAATCTTTGTAGCAGGAACCTCTTCCTCTGCTTCAGGAATTTAAAAACCTAGAGAATTTGTCATGCCAACTAAAGCAGAAATCCATATCTTAAGTGTTCAGATCTTCATAGAATTTTGTTCACTGAATATAATAGATGTTTATTTTCCCATGATTTACAAATGAAGGGCACAGTAAAAAATAATAAACAAGTTTAAGAATATTTGTTATATTGTTTCTTACTGGAACTGTGAGTGCACAATATGTTTTTTCTCCACACTTTAGCCTAATTGATCTTTCTTGTTTCTTGGGGTCAAAACTAACCTAATAATTCAGTGCAGAATTTATTTCTGAGCAAGCCTGATCTTGGAAATGTGTTACAGTATTTAATTTCACTGTTATGTCTTACTTATAGTATCCTAGGTAAGTTGAAATATTTGACTTTCAGACTTAAATGTTCACTTGTAAAAGTATAGTACATACACATACAAAAATACATTTCCCCCCATTTAGAGAATAGTAAAGAAGAGAAGAGGTTGTTTTCACCGATCTAGATAATTGTATGTTATATAAAATGGTCGACAGATAAATAATATTATTTTATCATGAAAATGACTTTTTTGCTCATTGATGTAGATGTCTGCTCTTAAAAGCCTCTAATCTTTTTAACTTTAATTAATGCACTCTGAATTAAAGTGCATTCTACTACTTTATTTTACAGCATGACATTAAAAGTCTTATTTTAATGAACTAATGATAACTCTAAATTGAAGACTTCTCTTTGTTAAAATGTCACTTGAAACAGGCTTCTTTTTCATTTTTCCTTGTACTTTGGATGATTGAAACATTTTCTTTATAATGTACACTCTGCATTAGAAAAACTGATTATACTGTATTTTTTGTTTTAAAGCTGTTGTGTTTTTTATAATCATTTTGTTCTGTCCTCTGCCTCAATTTGCTATAGAATGTCTTTCAATCTTCCTTGGCCAGACAGAACATGTACAGAGCGGTAAGCCAATGAGTAGAGCAGCTTTGCTGGACATCCTTTTCCTTTAGCATGCTTCATGCTGTCTATAAGGCTCCTGCTGTCTTGGCTGAAATTTCATGTAGCTGTTTCAAGTGCTAAACTTTTCTCATTCTGCTTTTAGAAGTACATGTGATGCTGATCTCTTTTTGTCTTTTGCTTTGATCATTAAATTTTTTTTCTTGCATGATTCTTTGCATCTCCCATTCCTCAGATGAAAGTCAAGTACATTCAAACCCAAGGATTTTATAAAGCTACAGCTTTTATTCTGAGACAGAGGAAGTTGAAATAAAGAAAATGTATAGTCTCAAAGTTGGCTGGGTATTAGCTTTGGAGCTCATTTACTTTTGTGTCATGCCCTAATTAATGGTAGAGAAAATCATAGTACCTAAAACAATTCGTGGTTCAAATTCTGGATATTTCATGTACATTGTATCTAAATATTTTTAGATTTTTCTTAATGAGATGTTTGTATGTATTAATACTTCTACATAGCTTTTTCAGTTTCTATACTCAGAATTTTTCTGCAACTTAAATTAGAATTTCAATTATAGTAACACCCATGAACATTTTAAAAGAAAATCTAGCCATACTTTGAATGTGAATTGAGCTTTGGAATAATGAATGGACTTGACTTTTTCTCAGGTCATTTCAGTATTTCCTATGACTGGAAATAGCGTTTCTAAAAACCAGTAGTTTACTCTCAACTTACTGATAAGAGTTTTTATTTGCTGTGATTGTTCCTACACTGTATCAACTACAGAGCTTCTATTATAACTTTTTCTAAGACTATTTTAAAGGAAAATGCATCTTTTAAAATTATAATGTTTGTGAATTATCTTTCTATTATCTCTTATTATATAACCACTGAATTAGGCTAGTTTTACTTAACTCGCAAGTTTTCTCCCAAATTCTTAATTTTTAAAAAATTTAAATGATCTTCTCTGGCCCAAAGGCAGATAGATGTATCTATTTTGAATACAGAATTTAGTGAAATGAAATGTTAGCTCTTTCTAACTCAACAAGTTAAGTAAAAACCTGGTCAAACCATTTCATAGATGTTTATTATTTTCACTAAGAAAGTATAGTTAACTGCTTTTATTTTTTAAAGTTCATCCATTGAATTTCACTAATTTCTAGCCAGTCTTTTATTTTTTTTTAAGATTTTATTTATTTACTTTTAGAGAGAGGGGAAGGGAGAAAGAGGGAGAGAAACATCAATGTGTGGTTGCCTCTAGCATGCCCCCTAACTGGGGACCTGGCCTACAAGCCAGGCATGCGCCCTGACTGGGAATTGAACTAGTGACCTCTTAATTTGCAGGCCGGTGCCCATTCCACTGAGTCACACCAGCCAGGACTCTAGCCAGTCTCTTAAGAGCCATGTCAGTAATCTTTAGCAATATTGTTTATAAAAACTCCAGTTATAAATCTAGATTGATGATGAATAAGTTTTTGTTTGTTTTTTTTTGATTTATCTCTTCACACTTGGTTTCTGGTTCAAGCATTTACTATAAACATTATTACTTTCTATGTTATAGCAGGCAGTTTTGGTTATGCTTTAATGTTAGGAGAGAAGCAATAATTTAAATCTCATAATTTTATAATTTAGATGGCACTAAAGTATTTTTAGATAAGGCTATATTATCTTTGACTTTGCTTTTTGTAAGAAAACTGAATCTGAGTTTCATAGGTGTTTAAATTACTTTTCAACAATCATAGTTTGATCATTTTCAGGATAATTTTACATTACCTATATTTGAATATAAAATCAAATGATTTTATGATTTTAATTTAATAAAAATTCAAGGTATGTATAATAACCTAATTTATAATTCCCAAAGAGTGTCTAATTATACACTTGACTTTCATTTATTTTCTGTTGAGAATGTTGTTTTGGAAAAAGTAAAGATTTAAGTCATTTTCAAAAAAATTAAGCTGTGATGATTTTTATTGATGAAATATATAGAAACAATTCTGTACATTTCACTGTCAAGAAAATTATTTAAAATATATATTTGATCTCCATCTTCTGGAAAAATTGAATTCTAAGACTAAGACATGTAACTTAATATTTTTCCACTTTGTGCTCTTGACAACATGCCAAAGGGAAATAAAAGGCACAGTTTTTCTTCATACCTTATCCTACAAATAATACAATGTTTATTCCCCAGAAACTAATAGTATTTTTTTTAAATACTTTAATTGTACTTCTTGGTTCGTTTGAGATTACCTGCAAAGTAATGAGGTTAAGTTTTTATGTTAAAAAGAGAGATCACACTTCCTGCAGAACTAATTAACTTTGAGTTTATATGTTGTTTATATTTCTTTCACTTGAAGAAGAAAGGCAGATTCATGTTCATGGCTTACTTACATTTATGTATAAGAAGTAGAATCTTAGTTTCTATTAAGACAATAAAATAAATTGGGAGGACACTATATGAGAACCTTAAGCAATCCTAGAATCTGAAAGTTTGGTTCCATAATCTATATTGTCCAGCAAACATGTATGTTAGCACTTGCCATATGTCAGACATTATTCCAAGAACTTTACAAAATATTAACTGATTTAACTCTTACAATAACCAAAGGGTAGATACTATCATCATTTTACATCTGAGTAAACAGAAGCACAAAGAGGTTTAGTAACTTCTCTAAAGCCACACAGATCTAAGCCTTGGTTTTAATATGAATATTAAAAAGTTTCAGATTTAATTTTATTCACAGAATATAACTTACCCTTACATTCCCATACAAATGAAGGATACAGCCAAGAAATAGTAAACAAGTTTAAGAATATCTGTTAATATTGTTTCTTACTGGAACTGCGAGTACACAGTGTATTTTTTCTCTATATATTAGCCACTGAGTCCTTATGCCATTTTTGCTAACATATTTTCTTATCATTTTCTTTAACATAGCTATCCTAAAACTGGGTTATGCATGGGTGAACAAAGAACATTTACATTTGTTTGAATATTCAAATGATAGTTGATGAAAATCTTTCATAACTGCTTAAGTGATGCTTCCCCCCTCCCAAAATTCTTTGAATATAGGCATGTGAGTAGCAGTGACAGAGTGGGCAAGCCATACCGCGGTGTGAAGCCTGTGTTCAGCATTGGGGATGAGGAAGAATACGACACAGGTGCAGTAGTACGCTTATTTATAGACTTCTTTCCTCAGGTACCAGCAGTGATTATAGAGATTATTCTGGGGACTAGCAAACAACTACTTAAAAAAAAAAAGCTCAGTGAGATTCTGTAGAAGAGATTGTAGGTTCTTTTTCTATTAAGAGTTTGGTTTTAGACACCTTAAGTTCTGCCTATTAGAAATCCAAGCAGAAATGTTGAGTAGCCAGTTGATTGTAGAAGTCTTTAGCTGAGGAGACAAGTCTGAGATAGGATAATCTAGGACTCATCAGTGTACAAATAGTATTTAAATCCATGGGACTGGATTTAAATCCCCTTGATCCACCCACTGAGGAGATTGGGAGTTGTGGGGCTGATGTTCAGGGAGTTCCAAAACAGGCATGGAAAGAGCCTTTTGAAACGAGAGGTGATATTTTAAAGGGCCACAAGATGGAGATACTGTGTCAGGAAAATTTGTCATCCTTTGTGTGGTTAGTTGTCTTTATATTTTTAAAAATGATTACTCTGGTTCATAATCTCACTGTCAAGAACAGTATACAAATTTACAAAATATGAAAAAAGAATTCCCAAATCTCACCTTGCTTTTTCCACTTAGTAATAATAATATCTTGCATATTTTCCATCTCAGCCCATGTACCTCCTCAATTATTTTAATATCATATAAACATACCATAATTTATTTAATCAGTCTTCTCCCACTGATCCTGGTAGTTTTCTTCTGTTTCAAATGGCGACAGATATTTATATATATATGTGTAAATGAACTTTTGCAAGTGCACTCAGAGGGTAAATTTGTAGCGGTAAACTTGCTAGGTTATAGGGAATCACATTTGATATTTCAATACATATTATAGAATCACCTTCCAGAAAACTTGCATTGAGGTAAATGCAATTTTCTATTTGCTATTTCTCATGTTTTCCCATCCTCTCTTTTGCCATGTTCCTGTTACATTATTTCTCCCTGACTATCTCAACTCCTCCCTTTAACAAAAGGGAGAAACCAATGGATGGATAAACTATGGTATATTTACATAAATCATACACACACACACACACACACACATATTTACACTGGAAAACTACACAGTAATGAAAATCAGGAAACTAAAGTTATGTCTGTTAGCATTGATACATTTTATAATGTTGGTAATGGGGTAGCTGTTATAGAATAATAGAATAGGCTATTTATATAAATTTTACTTAAAATGCAAAACACTTCTCTATATTATTTAGGGATATTCATATATAGTTAAAGTAAGGAACTGATTAACATCAAATTCAGATAGTCACTATTTCTTAGTTGGGAAGGAAGAGGAATGTGATTGGGGAGAGATACACGAGGGCTTCACTTTCTTATTTAAGCTAGAAGTGTATAGATACATGAGATTTCCTTTTTTCATTATGTCTCTTTATATTTGAAGTATCTCTTAAGCAAAGGGAAAACATTTATAATTATTAATCTTAGGGACTGTAATTTCCCTTTCTTAAGTGAGAACAAAATAACTAGAATGTTTTCTATTTTTCTCATGAAAAAAGGTTAATTTTTACTTACTTATCCCAGGATGGATTTTTTTGTTGTTGCTATTTTTCTTAAAATCAGAAAACAGCAAGACAAAAAGAACTCTGCCATATTTGCCCTTGATAGATGCTTATTCATCCATCTCTCTACAGACTAGTCATAGTTCATAGTTATGGTTATTTTTTAAAATATTTTATTTATTTAATTTTAGAGATAGGGGAAAGAGGGGAAAAAGAGAGGGAAAAAAACATCAATGTGTGGTTGCCTCTTGTGTGCAAACACTGGGGACCTGGCCTGCAGCCCAAGCATGTGCTGACTAGGAATGGAACCAGCTACCCTTGAGTTCGCAGATCGGCGTGCAGTCCACTGAGCCACACCAGCTGGGACCATAGTTATGTTTTCTAAATCAAAAAGTTTAAATTTCTCAGTTAGTTTAATCTTTCAAAAGTGCATTCTCAGTATGTTCACCTGACTCTTAACCATATAGAGTGATTTTTCATAACAATATTTCTGTATTGGTGGTACCCATGGCATAAGGAAATATAGTAGAATGATTAGAATTGATTGGGTGTTTTTTTCCAGCTCATATGCTTAAAGTACTACTGAAATTGTTTTTCAAGCTGTTAAGAAATGTATCATTTTTAAAGGTGGTAATACCCACTTTTAACACTTCGATTTTTTATAGATGAAATTGACAGTTCTTCCATGTCAGATGATGACAGAAAAGAGGTTGTAAACATTCAGACTTGGATAAACAAGCCAGACATCAAGCATCATTTTCCTTGTAAAGAAGTGAAAGAAAATGGACACATGTTTCCTAGGTACTTTTAAAAATGTCTTCTTCAGAAGTAAAATTGAATTTAGAGAAATTAATTACATAAAATTGAACTATAAGAGAAGTTTTATTTATCCAAGTACAGTAAGATATAATTTACTTCTATCAGTATATGTATAGTTTTGATTCTTAGAAATGTTTTTATATATTTTTTTGAAATTTTAAACAAAAAATGTTGAAGAAAACGGTACATTGAATACTGTTATAAGCCTCTCTTAGATTCACCAACTTTTAACTTCTTTTCACACTATCCCATTTCTGTGTGTGTGTGTGTGTGTGTGTATGCACATACGAACTTCCCTTTTGCCAAGACACTCAGCAGCAGCTACAGATACACTTTACCCCTAAATGCCTCATAATAAATCTCCCAAGAAAATCTCCCAACTCCAATAGCATCAGCACATCTTTTAAAACCTTAAAAATTAACCTGGTTCAACATACAGACCATACTCAAATACTTTTAGGGTGCCCCCAGAGTATCTTTTATAGTCTTTGTTAGTACTTCCTGTTTCAGGATCAAGTCAGGGTTTACACGTTGTATTTGTCTGTTATATTGGGTTGGCCAAAAAGTTCATTCGCCCCCCCTCCCCCGCCACCATGATGGTTAGAGTAGTGTTAATTATTTTCAACTTCATTCAAAACAGTTTTGTTAGATTGTATTGCAACAGCTGTCATATCACTGTATACTTAAAAAATATCAAAATTGATGAATTTTTCTGCAACCATTTTAATATTGAAGATGGAAAAAATATGCAACATTTTTGGCATATTATGCTTTATTATTTCAAGAAAGGTAAAAACACAACTGAAGCACAAAACAAGATTTGTGTAGTGTATGGAGAAGGTGATGTGACCTATCGAATGTGTCAGAAGTGGTTTGCTTGGTACTACTGACAATTTGGCCAAATAATTCTTGGCATTGGTTTAACAGCAGCTCTGGCCTCTGCCCACTAGAAACCAATAGCAGGAGATAGCCAACATACTCAAAATATCCAAATCAATAAAATTACTGGTAAAAAATGAAAAATGTGTCTCTTATTTTACAGAAGAAGCTTTTTGGCCAACCCAATATTTAGCCTCACTCAAAGTACAAAGTACTTGACCCCACACCACTGCTTCCCCCTTTTCTTCATAATGAATGAATCCTTTGAGTCTAGGCTTATTGTTCTGCCAAAAATCCCACATTCTGGACTTATCATATAATGTTCTTATTGTATTGATATTACCTAAAAGTATCAATATTATATCTCAGCTCAGTTTTAATATAATGATAAGATGGGTGAGTGTTATTAATTCTGTGCCCATTTTGTCTTCTGGATCCAGTTAAGAATATTATAAAATATGTAAGACAGCCCAACTATTGCTTAGTGGTCTTTGATATTAGGCATATGCTATGGTATGTTGAATGAAATACTTTATGAATGTAGACGATACTGTAAAAGTCTGAAATGTAGTATATTTCATATACCATATAGAATAAATTCTAAAAATCTATTACTTGAATCATATTGTACATATTATAAAATGTTATACCTTTGCTTTTAAACAGTTACAGGATTATCTATTAATAAGACATTTATTTTGTATGCAACTAAGGGAAAATTAAAAGCTTTTATTAGGTAGCTTATTTGTTTATAATGAACCTTTGCAGTTTTAACTCAAAAGTAATTTCATCTGGAGTTGAACTTTTTTTTATAATTGGGGCTATTTATGTAACAGCTATTTTAAATGACATTTGAAAAACATTCTTTTTGTTTTTTAATGCTTTTTTGCCCTCTCAAGTCATCTGTTGGTTACTGCAACACATATGTACTGTTTAAGGGAGATTCTTTCACGGAAAGGATTGGCTTATATACAGTCTCGACAAGCACTAAATTCTGTGGTTAAAATTACATCCAAAAAGAAACATCCTGAGTTAATTACTTTCAAGTATGGAAACAGCAGTGCTTCAGGAATAGAAATCTTGGCAATTGAAAGGTAAGATTTTCTTGGCGTGATTTTATCTGAATTACTGATTTAGTTCATTATTAAACATGGTTTGTTTTTGTGTTTTGGGGACTAGTTGGTGGAGTAAGATACTCAAACTACTTTTATTAATATTTGTCGCTATCTTTTTTCTTCCAAATCCGTATCTGTTGGTTTAGCCATTAGCACATGATTTCAGTAAGTGCCATAGCTGACTATAAAAAAACTTTTTGACAGAAGGGTCTTTAAGAATAATCTATTTCAGTGTTGCACTAAATGCTGGTTTGCAATTAAATAAGAAAATTGTCTCAGAATGTAAGCCAATGTTTTTATTTTCTTTCATCAAATTCTTGTTTTGAAAGAATGTCCTTGAAATCAGCCATGCATTGAATAGTGTAGTTAATTTACAATCTGGTCTAAGCTCCTCCACTTCATTGTGGACCAGTGACAAACAGTTCATGGTCTGGCATAAGGGCCATACACCACACTGATCTCTAAACCATATTTAATTTTACAAGATCAAACATGTGAAGCCAAGAGGGGTTGAATGACTTCCAGATCTTCACCCCTACCTTGCGATAGAACCAAATATAGCCCTTCTGACTCCTGATCCCCAGTTCATTCTATCTTGCTTTCTACACTATATGAAAAATCACCTTGCTTTTACATTTAGATTTTGCTTCCAAATATGTTTTTGAATATATGTTAACATAAGTTATGGAAGGGCATGGGAGGGCAGGGAAAACTTCCCATTGGAAGTGACATCTAAGCTGAGTTCTAAAGGTAAAGGACTGTATTTGTGTGTGTGTTTCCCCCTCCCCCAGATACTTGATCCCAAATGCAGGAGATGCTACCAAAGCCATAAAACAACAGATCATGAAAGTTCTGGATGCTTTGGAAAGTTAATGTGAAAGAAAATTACTTCAGAAGAAATTAAGGCAACCAAGAGAAATGTGGACATTTTCCTGACTGAATACTAACTGGAGACATTTCATTTGCTTATGGGGGTGCTTGGATAGCAGGTCTAAAAAATGTAAATTATTATAATCAATCTCTGGACAGTTAAAAAATTTTTTAATTTTCTTTTGTATTTTTGGTTTTGTAAAATGATTAATTATAAAAGTCAGTTATTGAATGACTTTAAAGTAACTGACCCAGTGCCCTTATGCACTAAGGGAGCAGAATGCAGTTCTGTTTTGAAGAGCTGTTTTAAGGGAACATGCATCACTTTCAGATTTAAAAACAATCATACATATTTGCAATGTCTGTTCCCTGAAAATTAGAGATAAAATTAGTTGAAAAAAAACCCTTTAATTGCTGCATTTGGCTTTACCCACTGAGCAAATATCAGAAACTAAAAAATATTACATAGATTAATAATTAGCTTGCTGTTTCTGTTCTTAAAAAGAATAAAATCTTTTTAATGAAATGGGTACAGATTCCAGCCAACTCAGAAATTCAGTCCAGCTAGTGAAATGTTGAAACATCGGTTTCCAAACATCTTTGCACCATTAGCGAATATTTTGAAGATGATGTGCTTCATACACTTAACTTCATCCTAGTGGTTTCTATGGAGCATTTAAAAGCAATATTAACAGGTAAGCATGTTAAGATTACAATTAACATTTTGAGGACAGAATTGTATTTGTACAGATGCCATTGGTCTTTATTACAAATGGAATATTTGATTTAGGATATTTCAAAACACAAGTTGAATACACACTGATTTATTTTCAGTGAGATTATGGTCTGTGACCGCAAATAATCTACTTTAAAAGCCAAATAATCAGAGGGATGTATAAACTATAGTTGTTTTTATCATCACTTTCTGAAATTTCTCTTTTTTGGTTTTTGTCTTGTCTTACTAGTCTGAAACTATTTTTATTTTCTTAATAAGACAAAACTGTAAAGTGATCTGCTTTATTTTACACCTTCCTTAGTTTAATTTATTGAGGTCTGTATTGGACATATTAGGTAAGAGAAATCCAAGAACACATTTGAGGACATGGAACAATTTCTTGTAAAATCTATTTGGGAAGTAGCAAATTCTTACAACCTACCATGTCTTAAAATGTGATAGATTATCTCTAAGGAGTTCATAGAAGAAATGTTTAGATGTGCCCTGTTTGCAGACAGTTATTTTAATTTACTTAATGGAAATCAAGTGAATAAAAGGCAGCATAGGCCAATATATTTTATTCTAATACTTAAATAAAAACAGTTTACTTGGAGTGGTTGAAGACATTTGCATGAAATTGCACCTGGTGCAATAACTGATATTTATAACTCTCCCCACAACTGTTATATTGTATTTTTTTCCTTTTCTTGGTGCCCCTTTAAAAATGTCCTAAAGTCTCATTTTTTTTGCCTATTTCAGCTATGGGACTTTTTACATAATATTGATGTAAAGATGTGTTACTGTTTATAAATTACAGGTGTAAATAAATCAATACAGTTTGCTCAAAACTTTGTTCTTAATAACAGTCTCTTTTTCTCTTCTCTCCCCCCATTTATAAATCTCTATAGATAGAAAAACATTAGAAAATCAAGGGTTATTTCAGTAGAATTTAAATGTTCATATTTCAGGTTCAAAAGTATTTAAGATTCCTATTTCTATTCACCTAAGTGGGGATAGTGGAAAGAGGTAATTTAATGACTTTAAATTTAACATGTAAATTGAACTTCTTATCTGAATTTCAGTTTATCTGTAATAACACCAGTTATTAGTCATGAATATTAAGTGAAAATTCATTTCATTGATCATTGGGCTCATTCTCCCTTCACTGGCTCACTAACCACAGAACTAGAATTCACTCTGGGATGTCCACCTCTGGTGGACTCCCAGGATTGCAGAGGCTGCAACGATATGAAGTTGGTATTACTTTCAAGTTGTGAAAACCAAGATTCAAAGAAATTGAGTGAGAAGGGATAGTACTTGTATCCCCTTTTCTTAATCCTCTTCCTGGGAATTACTATTTCTAATAGGTATAAAATGAATTCTGTATATGGATTTGATGCCACTTGTTGACCATTAATAAAACATGTTTTCTAGTAAGGATAATAAATTTGTACTGATGTAATCAACCATTTTTGACACAGGTATGTTTCACACAGGACCTTTAACTCCATAGTATGATATTCTAACAAACTGACCAACCATAGATTGGCAGTTGTTTTTGTTTTATCTTGTTTTGTTTTAATTGACATTTGACTTAGGGGAAACCCAACTCCGTAGGTTGAATGTGTGATGAAAGTAATATCCCATCTTCACAGTAACATCTTTTTGGGGGAGGGTTTTTATTTTAGTTTTATATTTCAATTACAGCATATATCCGTATTTTCTATTAGTTTCAGGGGTATAGCATAATGGTTAGACCATCATCTGGAACTTTTAAAAAAATAACATCTTTATAGAAATTCAAACCACATATTATAAAATTGAACTTCTTGAAAGTCTGCAATTCAGTGGTTTTTAGTACATTTCACAGAGCTGTGCAACCACCACCGTTTAATTCCAGAACATTTTATAATCCCCAACCCTCAAAATCCCATACCCATCAGCAGTCACTCCTATTTCCCCCATCCCTCCAGCCCTTGGCAACCAACAATTACTTTCTGGCTCTCTGGATTTGCATATTCTGGACATTTCATGGTAAAAGGGGATCATACAAAAAGTGGTTTTTGTGTCTGGCTTCTTTCATTTAACAGTGTTCTCAAACTTCACTTGTAGCATATATCACAATTTTGTTTTTGTGGCTGAATACTATTCCACTGTATGGGTATTATCACATTTGTTTGTTTGTTTTTAATATACAGTTGTCCCATTACCCCTCCCCTTCATTCCCCTCCACCCTGCACACCCTCTCCCACCCACATTCCCCTCCTTTAGCTCATGTCCATGTGTCATAAGTTCTTTGGCTTCTACATTTCCCATACTGTTCTTACCCTCCCCATCTATTTTCTACCTACGATCTATGCTTACTCCCTATACCTTTTTCCCCTCTCTCCTCCTCCTACTCCCCTGTTGCTAACCCTCCATGTGATCTCCATTTCTGTGGTTCTGTTCCTGTTCTAGTTGTTTGCTTAGTTTGCTTTTGTTTTTGTTTTAGGTGTGGTTGTTAATAACTGTGAATTTGCTGTCATTTTATTATACATGTTTTTTATCATCTTTTTCTTAGATACGTCCCTTTAACATTTCATATAATAAGGGCTTGGTGATGATGAACTCCTTTAACTTGACCTTATCTGGGAAGCATTTTATCTGCTCTTCCATTCTAAATGAAAGCTTTGCTGGATAGAGTAATCTTGGATGGAGGTCCTTGACTTTCAGCACTTGGAATACTTCTTTCCAGCCTCTTCTTGCCTGTAAGGTCTCTTTTGAGAAATCAGCTGACAGTCTGATGGGAACTCTTTTGTAAGTTACTGTCTCCTTATCACTTGCTGCTTCTAGGATTCTCTCCTTCATTTTTTACCTTGGGTAATGTAATTATGGTGTGCCTTGGTGTGTTTCTCCTTGGGTCCAACTTCTTTGGGATTCTCTCAGCTTCCTGGACTTCCTGGAAGTCTATTTCCTTTGCTAGATTGGGAAGTTATCCTTTGTTATTTGTTCAACTACTTTTCCACTTGCTGGTCTTCCTCTTCTCCTTCTGGTACCCCTATAATTCAGCTGTTGGAACTTTTAAAGATGTCCTGGAGGTTCCTAAGCCTCTCCTCATTTTTTTGAATTCTTGTTTCTTCATTCTTTTCTGATTGTATGTTTGTTTTTCTTCCTTCTGGTCCACTCCATTCATTTGGGACCCAGTTTTCATTCCATCACTGTTCGTTCCCTGTGCAATTTTCTTCATTTCACTTAGTGTAGCGTTCATTTTTTCATCTAATTTGCGACCAGAATTCTGTGAGCATCCTGATCACCAGTGTTTTGAACTGTGCATCTGATAGGTTGGCTATCTCTTGGTCTCTTAGTTGTATCTGCTGTGGAGCTTTGATCTGTTCTTCTGTTCGGGCCTTTTTTTTTTTTTTGGTCTTGTTGCACCTGTTACATATGAGGGGCAGAGACTTAGGTGTTCACCAGGGCGGGTCCATCCAGTTGCTGGGTTGTGATGCTGTATGTGGGGGCGGGGTCCGAGAGGGAACAATGGCACTTTCTCCGCTCTCTGTCGGATTTCAGTCCCTTCCGCTGATTCCCCCAGGCAAACTGGGCCTTGCTGGCGCTAATTCCCATGTGGGTGGGCTTGTGTATGTTCTAGGACCCTGTGGGTCTATCCAACGAACTCTCCTGTGAGGCTGGGAGTCTCTCCCTGTGCCTCAACCCTCACAGGTGTTTTCAATCAGTGGCCCAAGGCTCTATTTCCCGGCACTGGGACCCTGGGTTTTGTGCAGTGCCTTGCTTCAGAATCGCTGCCTTGCTGGGTCTGCCTGTTGCCACCCCTCACCCAGGGTCCGCCCGCTGTGGTCTTATGCGCCCAGGATGCCTTACACGCCTGGTGTCACCACTCTTTGTGCCACCACCCCTCTCTGCCTGGCTGCCCAACTCCACTCCTCCTACCGATGTAGGTGAACGTGTCTATTTTAACTCCTTGGTTGTCTGACTTCCATACAGTTCAATTTTCTGTCAGTTCTGGTTGTTGATCTTTTTCTAAATTGTTGTTGTCCCTATCTTGGTTGTGCGAGGAGGCACAGTGTGGCTACCTACACCTCCATCTTGGCCAAAAGTTGAAGAGATCATTTTTAACTTCTTTCTTTCCAATATGGATACCTTTTCTTTCTTTTTCTTACATAATGGCCCTGGCAAAAGCATCCAGTACAGTGCTGAACAGAAGTGTCGAGAGCAGCATCCTTGTCTTCTTTTCTCTCTCCTTCTCTCCCTTTCCCTGGCACTGATCCCACTGTGAGGCCCTTACCCTCATGACTCTTACCCTAATTGTCTTCTAAAAGCCTCGTCTCCAAATTACTACCACATTGGTGATCACAGCTTCAACATATGAATTTTAGGGGGACACGAACATTGGCAATGACAATGTTTTTGTCATGAGGGGTCTTAGATGTTTCAAACTTTTTTTTTGTTTGCATCTACTAGGATGGTCGCATGGCTTTTCTCCTTTATTAATAATGTTTATTACATTGATCAGTTTTTCATATGTTAAACCACCCTATTCCTGGGATAAATCTGTTGGTCATGGTGTATACAGTGATCCCTCACCTGTCATGGGAGTTACATTCCAGGGACCCCTGTGATAGGGGAAAATCCACGAGGTAGCGATGTTATATTTATTTTATGATTTATATGTATTTTAAGGCTTTATAAACCCCACATTCCTATAAACCTTTCCCACTCTCTTATTAACCTTTCCCACACTCTTACAAACAGTTCATATGCTTTTAAACACTTTCAACACTCTTAAACCTACGTAATTTTAACAACAAAAAATTCTATATGGGTACTGACCAGTGAAGTACACTACAACTTGAATGATGAAGATCATGAATTATGTAGCTGTGCAGTACTGATGGCAATGAAGGTGATGATGATGAGATGAAGGTACTGCACAGCCAAGAAGAGCATTACAGCTCTTCTGAAGGCACCACTTCATCAGGCACTTCATCAGGTGGTGCAGTATCTTCTCCCTGGGCCGTAACTTCTGTTTCTGCTAAAGGCGTAGGCATAACTGACCTCTTCATCCAAGTGATGAACATAGTTACGGGGAGTTGCTGGCGCTACTTTTTATCTGCAGAGGCAGCTTCTCCATGCAGAGGAATGCTCTTGAGTCCAAAGTGTCTCTGAAATTTGTCAAACCAGCCCTTGCTGGCACTGAATGGGGTTGGTCTGGTGGGAGAAGCACTCCACGGTCCTGCTTCTCAGTCATTGTCATCGTCTTCATCCTTGTCACCGTCATGAACGTCCATGCTTTCTGCAAAACTATCATAAAGTTTTTTGTCCTTTATCCGGATGGCATTGGTATCCAGTGAGATTCTTCTTCCTGCAGTCATTTATCCACAGGGCCAATGCAGCCGCCATCCTCACAATGGCCTTATTGTGGGAAGTGACCACCCTCTTCGAAGTCTTGTTAAAAGTCATTGTTGCCTTAGACCTAATATTCTTCTTGTCTTTCTTTATGTAGTGAACAGTAGATTCGTTGATCCTATAATGGCAACCTACCTCCACGTAGCTTTTACCTTCCTTTAACATGTCGAGAAGTTCCACCTTTTCTTTGATGGTAAGCATATTCCTCCAGCGCTTGGGTTCACTGCCAGAAGCCTTAGAAGGCGCCGGCGTGGAATGTTTGGGTGGCCTCGTAGGGCTTGAAATAAATTCAAACTTTTGCAACAAAATTCACAAAAACATAACACCACAGAGCAACACTACGCACAGTGATCAGACGTGGATGTGAAGTGGACAAGGAGAGATGCTGAATGTTTGGGCACAGTGCAGGAGAGCAAACAGACTGATGCTATGGTCACTGAGCCAATCAGTGCCCAGAATACAGAACACAGTGCTGTGGTTGGTCACTTTCCATTCCATCAGCCAATAGTGTGCCATGTACAGCCTCCGGTTGGCAAACTTACACAAGCAGTAGTGGCATACTGCATTTCCATTGTGTACAGTATGGTATTCATACACTGATGAAATACATACTGCATTTTATTTTGATTTAATATTTTAATATGTTTAAATTAACATTTTATATTTTTTTATATTTTAAATTTTTTAGGCAAAAATAATTAAAATCATATTATATACCTATATACCACAAAAATCCCACGATATAGCAAAAACTCCACGATACAGAATTAGATATATATATATATTTTTAACCGCAATACAGTGAAGCTGCAATAAGTGAACCACGATATAGCAAGGGACGATTGTAATCCTTTTCATGTGTTGCTGGATTCTTGTTAGTATTTTACTGAGGCCTTTTGCATCTGTGTTCATAAAGGTTACTGGTTTGCAGTTTTCTTGTAATGTCTTTGGCTTTGGTATAAGGGTAATACAGGCCTCACAGAATGAGTTGGGAAATGTTCCCTCTATTTTCTCATAGGGTTTATAAAGGTGTTTAACTTATGATTTTTAAAAAATACACTTTCTAGACTGGGAATAGGAGGAACTTCATTAACTTGATAGACAGTGTCTCTAGAAAACCTCCAGCTAACATCAAGTTTAATGATTAAAGACTGAATGCTTTCCCCACAAAGACTGGTAACACTCAATGATGCCTACTTTCACTCTTGTTCCTCAGCACAGTCCTGGAAGTCATAGCCAGTGCAATAGGCAAGGAAAAGAAATAAAAGACCTACAGACTAGAAAGGAAGAAATAAAATTGTCCTTGTTCATAGATTACTGTATGAATGATTTCAGTAAGGTTACAAGAACATATGTATACATGCTCAACATACAAAAATCATATATCTATATTTAGCAGTGAACAATCGGAAACCAAAAGCTTTTTAAAAAATACTATCTACAAGCTTGCTACTCTTGTATAGCAGGCAATGCATCAGTCTCAAAAATACCATTTACAGCAGTTCAAAACATGAAATATCTATGTATAAATCTAACAAAACATGATGCAGGATCTGTATACTGAATTCTACAAAATGCTTGTGAGAGAAACTGAAGGCCTGCAATGAGTGGAGAAAATATTGTGTTCATGGATTGGGAGATAACATGTCACTTCTCCCCAAACGAATTACAGACGTCATAGAATTCCATTCAGAATCCCAGCAAGACTTTTTGATAGACAAGCTGATTCTAAAATTCACATGGAAAGGCAAATGAACTAGAACAGAATAGTCAAAACAATTTTGAAAAGTTAAAGTTGGAGGATTCACACTAAGCAGGGGTGTCCAAACTTTCAGCGTCTCGGCCACACTGGAAGAAGAAGAGTTGTCTTGGGCCACATATTAAATACACAAACATTAACAAAAACAAAAAATCTCAGAATGTTTTTTAAGAAAATTCATGATTTTGTGTTGGGCCACAGTCATAGCCATAGTGGGCAATGTGTGGCCGGCAGGCTGCAGGTTGGACACCCCTGCAAAAGTTCAGTAATCAAGATAAGTACTGGTGAAAAAGATAGAAACATATTAATGCATAGAACACATAGTTCAGAAATAGGCCTACACAAATAATGGTTAATGGTTTTTTGGCAAAGCTTCAAAGACAATTGAGAAAGGATATTCATTTTAAAAACATGGGTTTGAAAGAACTGGATATCCACATACAAAGAAACAAACATCAATCTGTATCTTTTTTTTTTTTAAGATTTATTTTTAGAGGGAAGGGAAAGGAAGGAGAAAGAGAGGGAGAGAAACAATGTGTGGGTGCCTCTTGTGTACCCCCCCCAGGGACCTGACCCACAACCCAGGCATATACCCCAACTGAGAAACAGGTGACCCTTTGGTTTGCAGGCTGGTGTCAATCCACTGAGCTACACCAGCCAGGGTTCAACCTGTATCTTATACCTTATACAAAAGTTAACTCAAAATGTATCATATAGCTCAATGTAAATTTTAAACCTATTAAACTAATAGATGAAAGTGGGAAAATTTTCATGACCTAGGATTAGGCCAAAATTTCTTAAACATGATACAAAAAACATAATCTATTAAAGCTTTTTTTTAAAGATTTTATTTATTTTTAGAAGGGAAAGGAGGGAGAAAGAGGGAAACATAGATGTGCAAGAGGCATTGATCAGTTGGCTCTCACACACCTTCTACTGGAGACCTAGCCTGCAACCCAGGCATGTGCCCTGGCTGGGAATCCAACCAGGGACGTTTCAGTCCGTAGGTCAGCACTCAGTCCACTGAGCCACACTAGCCAGGACATAATCCATTAATTTTTTTAAACAAATTTGACTCAAAATTTAAATATTTTGCTCTGCAAAAGACTGTCAATAGAATGGCACAACAAGCTATGTACTGGAAAAAATACTTCAGCAAAACTTATCCAACAAAGGATTTGTGCTGAGATTATATAAAGACTTTCAAAACTCAACAATAAGAAAACAGCCCAATTTAAAAATGGACAAAATATTTAAAACCTTCAAAAAAGATCTATGGATGGCATATAAGTTCATAAAAAGATATTCAACATTATTAGCTGTTGGGGAAATGCAAGTCAAAACCACAACAATACCACTACACACCTAATCCAGTCGCTGACGTTGAAAAAAAAAGCTGACAGTTCCAAGAGCTGACGAGAATGTGGAGTGAGCAGAACATTTATATATTGCTTGTGGGAATGCCAAATGGTATAGCCACTCTAGACAAGTCAGGCAGTTTCTTAAAAAGTTAAACATGTATTTACTGTATAACACAGGAATCCATTCCTAATTTACCCTAGAGAAATTAAAACAGCATTTGCACAAAAACCTGGACAAGAATGTTTATAGCAGCCTTAAAATGCCTAAAGCTGGGAACAACCCGAACGTCCTTGAGTAGGTTAATGGATAAACAGATTAATACATCCATCCAGCATAATGCTCAGCAATAAAAAGGAATAACTATTGACGGATACAGTAACATGGATGAATGTCCATGAACAGGCAGAACGCAATATGAAAGAAGCACTATCAAAATATATTGTATGATTACATTTCTATTGCATTCTAGAAAAGGAAAAATAATAGGGACAGAATTGGTCAGTGGTTGCCAGGGGCGAGGAGAGGGTGTGAGTATAAGAAGCTGAACAAGGGAATTTGGAGGGACTGTTCAGTACCTGGATTGTGGTGGTGGTCGCACAAATCTGCAGTGTGTTAAAACTCATAGAACTATTGGTAGGCTGTTGTCATTTTTTAATTGACAGTCTATGAGAAAAGAGGTCAGTGTCCTTGACTAAATAGTCAGGTATCATATGTTTTAAAAATTGTGGCACACTGGTTGAAAATTGCTGGCATAAGTGATGGTGCCTGTGAGTGAAAGAGGAAAGCTAAAAGGAGAAGCTCTTTTAGAGATGCTAAATGTTTCAGACAATTGAGTTGAGCTTATGTCAAGATGTGAATAGAGACGGTTTACAGGCAACTGAAGATGGTGGAGTAGCTAGCTCTTCTGGAGTAAAAACTAGAAATCTGACCAGCCTAGAAATGGTCATTAAAGCTGTAAATCATGGCTGGCAATATCAGATTGTTACCTGGGATTCAGAGATCCACTTAGTTCGCTAGTTTTGTTCTTTGGCTACTTTTCAAATGTCAGATGAAAGGGAACATGGAAACACAAAGGCAGAGCTGCTGTGGCTAAAGGGGCAGGAAGTCGGGTGGTGGCAGGGAAGGCTGCAGAGACTGACTTCCAGCCTCTTGTCTTGCTTCTAATAGAATACAGGTGATGAAAAGGTCCCTAGAGCAAGGTGATTTGCCCTAGATATTAACCTCAAATCAGTGGCAGAGACAGAACTAGAACCCAGCGACCAGCTTTTTCATTCTACTCACACAGTTCTTAAGAAAAGCTCAAAAAGCCGGTTTGATTCCCAGTCAGGGCACATGCATAGGTTGCAGGCCAGGTCCCCAGTAGGGGGCACACGAGAGGCAACCACACATTAATGTTTCACTCCCCCTCTTTCTCCCTCCCCCTCTCTAAAAATAAATAAATCTTTTCAAAAAGGAAGAAAAGCACAAAAACATGGTTGTCGTTTTTATTATCGTTCTCTTCTTTAGAAATGACCTTATGCAAGTCAGCAGCTCCCCTGCATGTGATATAGGGAACGTGACACCCACAGGCTCTTCTTGGTCTCGATGGCCCTCTCATTAAAGATCTTCCTGCTACAGAGCCTGATCCAGATAGTCTGTTAAAGCTTCAAAACCCCTATAATTGATATGTATCCCCCAAATTTTTATTATGTGTTAAAATTTAAAACTTCCATAAGCTCTTAAATAGTACGATGAACAGCTATATGTTCTCCTAGATTTAATAATGAACATTTTGCCATATTTGCATATCTCAACAGTGCTTATGTTCTTTTTGCTGACCATTGTCAAATCAGGTATCTGACATTTCATCACAAAACATTTTATGTGTCTCCTCAGAGGAAAGACCTTGTCTGGCATATGTTTAATACCATTATACACAAATTCATTAAAGCATCAAATATCCAGTTCATATTTAAATGTCCCTAATTGTCTTAAAATGTTTTTACAGTCTCATTTTCAAAACTAGGGTCCATTTCAGTGTAGTCTAAACTATTACAGAGCACTGAAAAGAATAGCAGGTTTTTATTTGTTCTATAATTTTTGATCCCCAAATTTGACAAAAGCACAAACAAAACACAACCAAAAAAGCAATCCTGACTAGTAGGTATAAATGTAAAAATTGTAAAACCATATCACCAAAGATTTCAGTACATCAGAGGACTGAATTGTTGAGGATATTGAGTTTGAACCCTCAATTTGTCTTTTCCCCTCTCTCATTACACAGCAGCCTTATTAAGCAGATCCCACTGACGTCTTGAGTGCCTACACCAACCTGGAAAATTCCACCCCTGTCACAGCGACTCGTTCAAATAGCCCAAAGCAGTCAGTACTTGGTATTACCCCTAGTCACGTGCTAATCCAACTAACAACACAGACCTTTCGCTAAGAATTGGAGAGGTCGGTTGTTAAACATTTACCAGACTCCACCCAGATTCAGGTCGCTCATTCTTTCTCCGTTAGTCTTTCGAAGCACTCGTTTTTCTGGACTGCGTCTTAATTAGCGGTTTCTCGTTGGCCCATTTAAGCAGCAACAGCGAGCGATTGCTGTGCGTCGAAGTACCACGGGAAACCCAACCCGGCAAGACGGGGCGCGACCGGCGGGGGCGGAGCCTAGGACGCCGCGCCCCTCCCCTTCCGACGCGGATTTACCCCTTCTTCCCCTCCGGCCCCCAAAGGCGCAGCTTCCGTTGGTCTACAGACCTCAGCTCTAGCGATTCTGCACATGGTGCTTCTAGGGAGAGCCATGGCCAGTGAGTAGCGCTGCGGAGTTAGGGCCGGAGGGGAGGCTTCGGGTGCGGAGCCGGCGTTGGGGGACGGGGGTGACGCCGCACAGTCCCTGGCCTACCCAGACCTGGTGTCCGCGGACCTTGGGGCTTGGGCGAGCGGGGCGGGAGGCGGCCGCGGAGCGCGGGCCAGAGCACTCGCGGGGATTCCAGTTTTCCTGGGGCGCTGGCGGGTCCGCGGAAGCCGAGAGGCCGCGCCTTGCTGCCCGCTGGGCTCCTGTGTCCTGTAAGGCAGTGCCTGTAGGTGAGTTGCAGAGCCACCTACCACAAATTCACCTGCGCAGGAGGGGCAGGTGTGAAGG
>PVIA01007451.1:58130-83186 GCA_004024845.1 Tonatia bakeri
GAGACCTGGATTATTAGTCTGGGCTCAGTTAGTATCTTTCCACGTCAAGAAGTCATTTAATGTCTGGGGACCTTAGTTTTCTGACCTGTAAAATGGACATAAACTGCCCCTGCCTGGGAATCTTGTGAGGCTCCCATGACATAAGATTTGTGGGAATGCACTTTGTTTTTCATCTCATCCTAGAGTGTGGTGCGAATTGGCGGCTGAATGATTGTTCAGGTTTGATACAGAAGTCCTTTCGCACACCTTCCTCTGGGTGTGACTGGTATCTTTGAAGAGGTCAGACATGACCGAGGCTGATAGACTTGAGAGCTGTGGTTCTTAATGCTGTGGATCTTCCTTGAGTAGTGTTTTCAAGGTACTTGACCCCCACCCCCCAAAAAAACCCAAACTAACAAACTAGGTGCCTATCCTGCTTTACAGTTTCCGATTTGGGATTGTTGCTTTGCCACCATTGTCTTCGTGCAACTTTCCCTCTGCAAGCCTCTTGTTGCCTCATTTACAGAACAGTGTTAATGAAACTTCACAGATGCTTATATGTGTAAAGGACCTGGCATATTCCATATGTTGTTCCCATGTTGGTCCTTGCACTTACTATATTTTATTTTTTTCTTCCCCCCTGGGTAAGTCCTTCACTGTCAGACTACGATAACTATTAAGGCAGCCACATGGACCTACAGAAATCATTGTATTTTCATTTTACAGCTGAGGAGATGAGGTGACTAGTACTCCCCAATGATGACATTTTCCTGCCGCAATCCCTCTGTGGAGTGGGGGATTTGCAGAATGTCCAGCAATCCCAGGCCTAATAAAAGGCTGCTGCCTTTCTGGGTGGTCTCAGGGAGATAGGAAGCCAGTCAGTAATAGGAATGTGGACGTCCTCTTTCCACCACTCTGAAGCAGAGACAAAGCCCAACTTCTGAGTTACAGTGGAGACCTTAAGTGGGTCTGTGTGATGTTCTGGTAATATTCTCAATATACCTGTTTGTCCCAAAGTAGTCCCAGCTTTTGTTCCCTATTTTAGTTTCCTTTGTTTTCATGCAGATTCTGAGACTGTTTAACAAGCTGCATTCAGGATTAAATTCTAGCTCTTCTCACTATATTTAGAATAAAGCAAGGAATGGGACATCTGCATTTTCCTTTTAGGGTTAACCCTGAGCCAAACAGGCCTTCATGAAAAGACACGTCTGTCAGTGTTGTCTCTTCTAGGAACATTTGCACAGTTACAGGAGAAACCCAGAGTGAGAGCTCTGTAATGGTGGGGTTTGCAGACTGTAGAGCAGAGGTGGGGTAGGGAAGGCAGGATAATACTGCTAATTCCTGAACTTCACAGTTTTGTAGGTTACGACATGCTTTGGATGGAGTGCAGTCTCTCCTCAAACCATGAGCAAAACTGTATCAGTCAGTGTCCCTGTAGGACAGACACAGAGACCACACCATTCACTTGAACAGAGTAAGTTTTACATGAAGATTTATTAACCAGTATGCCCTGGCTGGTGTGGCTGAGTTGGTTGAAGTGTCTTCCTGTACACCAGAAGGTCTCGGGTTCGATTCCTGGTCAGGGCACTTGCTTAGGTTGCCAGTTCAGTCCCCAGTCAGGGTGTGTATGGGAGGCAACTGATAGATGTTTCTCTTTCTCTCCCTCTCTTCCCCTCTCTCAAGAGAGTAAGTATGTATGTGAAAGGATTACTAACCAGTAAGAAGTGATTACTATAAAAGCCAAAGAGAAGTCTAAGGAATATAGGAAAAGCAAATGTAGGGGGTAGCTCCTACCTCAAGGAAGGAATAAGCCTCGCCTCCTTGCCCCAAGGCTGACAACAGATCTTGTTGGCAGAGCTGGCTACATAATTTATGGGATCCAGTCCCCAATAAAAATGTGGAGCCCTTGTTTAGATAGAAGGAAGAAGTGCTGCTAAGGTTTCCTTCCTCAGCATTTCAGTGTCTCATGGTGTTTTTTACTTGTACTTAATACTGTGTCCTTTGGGCACAGTGATATGCATTGGGTAGACCCTCACAGGTACTCACCAGCTGCCACATTCCCCTTCCTCCTGGCAACTAGACCTAGTCATCGTGTCCCAGTGGGTGATGGGGAACTTGAGACAGGCATCTACCCTGGGCCCACTGCCGCAGTCACAGTAGGATTTCACCTTCTGTGCTGGGATGCACTCAGTTACCTGGATCAGGGTAGGCCCGAGGCCCAAGATCAAATAGTAAGGAATAATTCTGTGTCCAAACCTAGTTGTCAGGAATAGTTCTGTATTCGAACCTAGTTGTTTTCCTTCCAGCCATGTTCTCACTTGAAAAACTGGGCCTGCCTACTTCACTTCAGGTTGTGCTGGGCGTGGGGCTTTGCCCTTGGCTATTGTTCCATCTCAGAGTCTCAACATCACCATTTCTGATATTTTGGACTGGATAATTTGTAGTAAAGGAGTGCCCTGTACATTTCGGCATGTTTAGCAGGGTCTCTGACCTCTTCCCAACAGGTGCCAATAGCACCCACCACTTGTGACGATCAAAAATGTCTCCAGACACTGCCAGATATCCTGGGAGGCAAAAATTGCCCTCGGGTTGAGAACTGCTGCTCTGATTGAGCAGTCCAATTTCCTGACAACTGTTTTCTCTTCATCCTCAGCTTTCCGCTTGGCCCTCATCCAGCTTCAGGTTTCTTCAATCAAGTCAGATAATCTCACTCGAGCCTGTGGCCTTATCCAGAAGGCAGCCACACAAGGAGCAAAGATAGTTTCTCTACCAGTAAGTATGGAGGCAGCCCGCTCTTTCTGGGAACTGTTGGCTCAGAGAATAGTGTCTCTAGCTCTGGTTTTCCTCTGTGTCTGGGGTCCAGCAAGGTCTTTGGGACTTAGGATTGTCCATGTTTGTCTGGAGGATGGCCCCTCGCAGGGGCCTTTGGGATAGGACATGCCATCATGGTTACAGGACTTTAACTTGAGGATCAACCTACTTCATTCAGAGCTCTAGTAGGTTGAAGGGCTTGCCTAAAGCTAAAGTACTCTGTACCTCTGATACCTCCCTTCTTTCCTCGTATAGCACTTCACAGCACCAGGAAGTATTGATTTTAGAGCTAGGCCTCCAATATTTTGAAATAATTGTTGAAAACTGAAACTTGTTAGAGACATTTAGGAAGTTTATAGTATCTTCCTCAAACCAGCAGGACTCCGTACCCTATTCCTAGGTGATTTCTTCTAAAACAGAGCCCACTGACAGTTGCACCACATTTGTTTGTCAGCGAGTAGAGTGTTAGTTCCAGAGCAGGACCCTGCACATGGCAGGGCCTGCATCTACTGGTTTCTTCCCCGAGCCGAGGGTCAGTGGTGGCACTATTCCGGACAGCCCCTCCCCCACTCTCCATGGGGCGGAGACAGCCCTCTGCAAACTGTGCTTAGATTGGCTGGAGAATTTTCAGGGCCACCTTGTATTTTAGGCTCCAGGCCATCACAGATGTGGCTAATGGGTAGGAATCTAACCAGGGAGCTAGAGATGTTAATATTAATCTAGCCTTTGTTACCGCTTGGGTCATGAGGCTCCACCATACTTGTACCCTACACTTGGTCTCTTGTTGGTTATGTTGCCAGAGATCAGTCTACAGATCAGGAGTGAGAGCACTTGAATTCAGCATGTGCCCCTCTGTCTACCATGTGTTTTGTACAAGCTGGTGATCCTCAGGCTTGAGTTGCCTGGCACAGTATGCAGTATACAGGTGATCTCGATAAACATGGAACGAATGATTGGAGTCAAAGTCTAGTCGTTTTTGCTTTTTTATCACAGAGCAGTTGAAGACAAACATACCCTGGGGAATGAGAGATTTTGCAGGAGCTTAGAAACAGTTCATTTTACAGATGAGGAAATGTCTTTAACTTCTGTGGCTTTCAGAGGCTCATAATTTTGAACATATGGGTGCATCCCAATGCCCAAAGTCCTGTGAGGAAGCCCAGCTGTAGTGGGGCTTGGCTGCCCTGGGAATGCATAGCTCTCCTGCAGACTGGAGGGAGAGATAGTTCCAAGACAGTTCCAGCCTTCTGCCACGGTGACCAGGATGTGGTTGAGCATGCCTGTTTCTTGAAGCCCCATGGGAGCCAGCTGCTGAATCCTTCAGTGGCTACAGGGTCTGTAGCCCTGGGGTGTCAGTGTTCTTTGTTTGTTTGTTTGTTTGTTTGTTTTATCAGCTGTGTTTACCCCTTTGAGAGCTGAACTGGAAGCAGCAGCTATGTCTTCTTACAGTAGAACTTTAAAATGAGTTGGATACTTTGATTCTTTTCCCTTTTTCTCTGTAAACATTACTCTAGGAATGCTTTAATTCTCCATATGGCACAAACTATTTTCCTGAATATGCAGAGAAAATTCCTGGTGAATCCACACAGAAGCTTTCTGAAGTAGCAAAGGAGTGCAGCATATATCTCATTGGAGGTAACTTCCTACTGTCAAGGTATAAAGGCCTAAACATTAAAAAACATGAGTATTCTTTGTTGTTACATTTAAACAGTGGAATACAAATTATCCATTGAAAAGAACGAGGTAGATCTATATGTAATAAAGTGGAGCACTCTTCCAGACACACACTGTTAAGTGGAAGAATTGCGAGTTCAAGATGATATGAAAGGTATTCCCATTCAGATTAATCCCCACACAAAAGGTTATTGATGTTTGTGTGTAGTTATGCATGTAACACAGAGTCGATATTGTAGAAGGACACACACCAAACTGATAATGATGATTTTCTCTGGAGGAGGAGACGGGGGAAAGGGGCAGGTGGAAATGTGGAAAGAAAAGCCATAGCTGAGTGTCTTTCATTATACAAATGCAGGGTTAAAATCTTTTCCTTAAAGAGCTATGAACAAAGTAGCTTTATGCGGTTTTGAGATAAATTTTAAAATGTTCTATTTGCTTAAATTAAAAAAATCAGTAAAACTGTTTAATAAATATAGCAAACAAAATTAGTTCTGTACCATGCCATGTAAGAATTAGAAATGATTAAGAGGTGGAGAATTGACGACATAGCAAGAAGAGACAGAAGCAGGTACTAGAATACATTCAGTGGTGGAAAGACTTGGGGCTCACATTCCCATCTGGAGGCCTTTCAGGGTGCAGCTATGTTGGAGGAGAGTCTGGTGGATTTAAGTTGTGCAACAGTGAATTCCCCATGTTGCTTCTATGGTTCACATTACTGTAAGAGTTGCTCAAGGTCTAAGCTGAATTCAGAAATAGTCTGGAACTTTTGAAACCCGTCTTTAGCATTTGACCTAATTATATTTCATCTACACTCTAGAGTTTATCTCTGAAAGATTATATTCAAGAAGGAAAACAACTGATTAAGTGACCCTTAGAAGATAGTAAGCTTTATTGTTGGACCCAAGTGACATTTTATCAAGCCTTTGTCCAGTTGCAAAAGAATGCTTTTTTCAGAATGTTTTTTTGTGCCTGTGTTTCTCCTCAATAAAAGGTTCCATTCCTGAAGAGGATTCTGGGAAATTATATAACACCTGCCCCGTGTTTGGGCCTGATGGAGCTTTACTGGTAAAGCACAGAAAGGTAAGCAGGGCCCTGGTCAGTGTGGCTCACTTGCTTGGAGCATCATCCAGTAACCTGAAAAGTTGTGGTTCGATTCCAGGTCAAGGCACATGCCTAGGTTCCGGTTCAGTCTCCAGTGGGGTTGCATATGAAAAGCAGCAGATTGATGCTTCTCTTCCTCTCTCCAGAATCAATAAGCATGTCCTTGGGTGAGGATGGGAAAAAAATAGGTTGGTAGGGAATGTGGCAAGTCTCACTGCTTCTTGAGACTTTACTATGAATTTCCATAGTCCCCTCTTATATTGTACATACGTCAGGCATTTTGACTGGATGACACTAGTGGCTGTTCTCGGCTTTTGGCACTTTGATATAAATTTTAGACTCAGCCTGTCAACTTCAGCAAAGGGGAAACCTGTAGGTCTTTTAATTAGGATTGCATGGATACATAGAGATTGCTTTGGGGAAGTTGGTATCTTTGCAGTAGTAAATGTGTGTACATTTAGGATCTTTAAGTCTTCTTGGTAAGTTGATCCTTTTACTGTTATGAAACATCTGGGTCTGTTTTTTTTTAACTTGTAATACTCTTTGTCTTAAGTTTATTTTGTCTCTGATAATACTATAGCCACGCTTATACTTACTTTTTGTATGGTGCATCTTTCTTCAGTCTCTTATTTTCAAACTATGTGTCTTTACATTTAAAATTTGTAGGCAGCATATAGTTGGGTTTTGCTTTTTTATTCATTCTGACAGTATCTGCTTTTTAACTGAAATGGTTACTCCATTTATAGTTAATATAATTATTGATATTTTAAGCATATAGATATTTGACTTTTTTCCTTTGTTTCTCTTTTTTGCATTCTTTGGGATTGAGTATTTTTTAGAATTTCATTTTAATTAATCTGTTGGCTTTTAAATTATGCCTCTGCTCTTTTTTTAAGTTGTTCTAGACAGTACTGTTTGCACCCTTGTCACAGTCTATTTGAGTTAATGTTATACTGCTTCATATGAAATTTCTTATCTCCTTCCCATTTTTATACTATAGTTGACGCACACATTGCATCAACATACACTGTAAATCCCACAAAACCCTTATTTTTTAAGTAGCATGCATTTTAAAGAAATGAAGAGAAAGTTTTTTATGTTATGCACATATTTCCCCTTCTGGTATTTTTCTTTTCTTCCTGAAGATCCTAGGTTTATCTGGTGTTTGCACCTTCATACAGAAGGACCTCTCCTAGCTTTTTTGTAGTGAGGATCTGATGACTGTGCATTTTCTTAGTTGTTAATGAACATATCTTTAGTACACCTTCATTCTTGACAGATGTTTTGGAATAGAGTTCTGGGTGGACAGTTTCCCGCCCCCTAGCAGTTTGAGAGACATTATTCACTTATTTTCTAGCATCTTTTTTCTTTTTTTCCCTGATAAAAAGTCAGTGGTAAATTGTATTATTGTTTTCTATATGTAATTTGTGTTTTTATCTGCCTGTCTTCCAGATTTATTCTTTGTAAATTTCAGTTGTTAATAGTTTGCTTCCAATGTGCCTTCATGGGTTTTTTTGTGTTTGCCTTGCTTTGTGCTTCTTCAGTCTGCACATGTAAGTCTTTTACCACGTGTGGGAAATTTGGGGGCATTATTTCCTTTTACGTTTTTCTCTCCCATTCTCTTACAGGGTTCCACTGTTGATACTGTTCCTCCAAACCAGGTCACCAAGGCTTTCGCTCTTTGTTTTTATTTTTCCAACTCCTTTTCTCTTTCTACTTCAAATTGGGCATTTTTCATTGATCTACCTTCAAGTTCACTGAGTCTTTCTTTTGTAATCTCCAATATCCTATAAGGCAAACGAGTGAAATTTTTAAAAATTTCAGATACTGAATTTTTTAATTCTAAAATTTTCATTTGGTTCTTTTTTATAGCCTTTATTTCTCTATCATTATTTTAATTGTGTAATTCACTAAGAGCAAGTTCTTCATTTCCTTGAGCTCCTTTAAAGTCTTTGGTATTGCCACATCTGCTTGTGTTGGGGTCTGTCTGCTCCACTGATGGCCTCTTCTTTAGAGTTTAGGTCATGTTTTCCATTTCTTTGTGTGTACAGTAATTTTGGATTGTACCTTGTTAGATGCTATGTTCTTGAGGTTCTAACTTCTGTTTCTTTGAAAAGTGTTTATTGTTTTTGTTTTTGTAAGTATAATAGTTAACTTTGCTGTACTCGAATCCCAAAATCTTTTCTTTTCTTTTCTTTTTTTTTTTTCCCGTGAGGTGGACAGCGGCTTCAGTGGCTCTGTTCTGTCTAGACTGTTTAGCTGGGCTGCTTGGAGTCTGCCCAATACATCTTTACTTCAGTGGTTAGCCAGAGATTTGGGCAGGTTTTGTTTGTAGAATTTAGGGCGCTTTGGCTTTGGCTTTATCCTTTTCAGGATTTGCCTCCTCACTTCCTGCTGCTGTGAAGCTGTCTTCTGGTTCCTCAGGCCAGTCTGAATAGGGGTGGTTTCCCCACTGCTCCTATCAACGCCTGGGGCCTTGCTTCCAGCTGAAAGCAGTAAACAAATAGGAAGCCTACCCAGTGCTGTTCCCTTCTTCCAAGTATTGACTTCCCTTCAGGTTTTCCCTAATTTTGATTATTCTCCAGTGCTTTGCTTTTTAGTCCAGAGTTCATATTTATGAGAAAGCTAATGGGCCTGATCAGAGCCACTCAGCCATTACTGGAAGAGGAGCCAGCATTGAGCTATTAACTCCATCATTTGAAGTGCACATATGTCCACGATGTGTACTTTTAGGCTTTTAAAAATTTCACATTTTTCTTTATGGTTTTTCCAATATAGGCATATATCATTTGCTAGATTTATTCTTCATGGGTGGTTTGTTTATGCCCTCTCATTTTCTGTTTCTTACTAGTATATGGAGAAATACAACTAATTATAAAAATACTGACCTTCTACATACACAGTAACATGGCTAAAGTCACTCATTAATTCTAATAATTCGTCTGTAGTTTTCCTTTGGAATTTCTGGGTACACAATTATATCATCTGAGAATAATGACAGATTTAATTTTTTCTTTCTAATCCTTACACTTTCTGTTCCTTTCTTTTGCCTGGTTGCTGTGGTCAGGGCCTCCGGCAGAGTGTTGGGTAGCAGGTGTCCTTGTTTTGTTCCTGATCTTAGTAGGCGAAGGCTTCAGTATGTTAACATTAGTGTTTTTATAGATACTCTTTATCAGATTAAAGAAATTCCCTTCCTGGAAGAGGTTTTCTTTTTTGTTTTTAAAATAAGCATGAATGTAGAAGTTTACCACATGATCATTATACAGCTCTTATGATGCTCATGTGAGTTTTCTCCTTTATTTTGTTAGTGTGATAAATCAGAATTTAATTTGGAAGTGATATGTTACTCTTTTTATAAATTGCTGCATTTGGTTTGCAAAATTTTTTTTTTTAGATTTTATTTATTTACTTTTTGGAGAGGGGAAGGGAGGGAGAAAGAGAGGGAGAGATACATCAATTGTTTGCCTCTCACGTGCCCCCAACTGGGGAACCTGGCCCGCAACCCATACATGTGCCCTGACTGGGAATCGAACCTGTGACTTTTTAAGTTGTAGGCTGGTGCTCAATCCACTGAGCCACATCAGCCAGGACTAAATTTTACCTATTTTTTTAATCGCTCATCCACTGTCCTTCTCTCTTGCCAGTGTGTCAGTTTGATTCTAATTCTGAGGCGTCTTAATTTAGCATTTACATTGAGTTAAAAAAGCAACACGTTAATTGGTTCCCATAAGAAACCTAGACATAGAGCAACCTAGATGCCCATCAGTAAATGAGTGGATCAAAAAACTATGGTACATTTACACAATGGAATTCTATGCAGCAGAAAGAAAGAAGGAGCTCCTACCCTTTGTAACATCATGGATGTAATTGGAAAGCATTATGTTAAGCGAAATAAGCCAGGCAGTGAAAGACAAATACCATATGATCTCACCTTTAACAGGAACCTAAACAACAAAACAAAGAAACAAGCAAAATATAATTAAAGACACTGCATTAGAGGACAGGCAGAAAGTGACCAGAGGAGAGAGAAGAGGGAATTTCAGGGGAAAATGGGAAGGGTTTATAGGAACAAAGTTAAAAGACACATGAATAAAAACTAGGGGGAGAGTGGTAATGGGAGGGAAGTTGGGAGGGAGGGGTAGGTGGGCTGGATTGGGAGTAAAGGGGAGAAAACTGTACTTGAACAATCATTAAAAGAAAAAGAAAAAAAAGAAACCTAGACATGGATTTGTACACCACCGAGGAAAGAAGGGTCATGAAACTACAATATCCCATGTTAGAATTCATTTTGATAAAGTGTCAGATTGTGGGTGGGTTGTGGGCTGTTAAAGGTGCTGTTCGTACAGTTGATCGTAGATCACCCCCCACATCTCACCATGGGAGGATGTTTGTAGTTATTGCCGTGAACCCTGCTGCAAAAGAGGTAACCAGAGCCCTTATTTGTGATGCAGCTCCATCTGTTTGACATTGATGTTCCTGGGAAAATTACATTTCAAGAATCTAAAATGCTGAGTCCTGGTGATAGTTTCTCGACCTTTGATACTCGTACGTACCAGATAAGTCCACCTCTTTTAGCAGTCCCGGTAGAAGAGGATCAAGTATTCCTTGTTTCTTTCTTATGCCCCTCCCTAATTTCTTCATACAACCTGGCTGAAAGACCAGGGTGAGAAGGGCAGAGAATGGTTGGAGATCCAGAAAGGGGCGGCCAAATAAAGAACTAAGGGTTTGACGTGATTTTGCTCTTCCATTTGATCACAGCCCCCTGTTAGTATGATGGCTTCCAGAGTGTACCTGCCAGGTCTTGCTGAACACTTCTCACTTAGATCATAAGCATTCAGTTAGAATAAATTTCTCACCTCCACTCTGCTGATGTAAGTGATGTATGAGGTAAAGTCCAAGCAGAAATAAGCTTAGAGATTTCTCCATCCGTGGGCCCTGTGTTACTGTATCCCTCTGTGATTTGTGATCATTACATCAGGAGGGTTTACCCTGCCTCACTGTGCCGCAGGTTAGCTTTTCATCTGTGCGTTTTCTGTTTGCAAGCAGCTTACTGCAGAGTGGGCCTGGGCATCTGCTATGACATGCGCTTCGCAGAGCTGGCACAGATCTACGCAGAGAGAGGTGAGGCAACACTGGATTTGTGCTGTGTGGGTTCTTGGAGGTGTGAATCTGGGCTGGTCTTCAAGGGTGGAGGGAGCCTTTCATCAGAAAAACTGGAGAGGTTTTAATCTGTCCACCCCCATCTACCTTTTTAGACGTCTGCTGTGTGTGGACAATATGGTTTTTCAGAGGTTGTGCTTTAACACACTTGGCAACTAAGGCAGGAGACAGACTCTTAAACATCTACTTTTCCTCAGGCCATTCCTGTTACTGTATTTGGAAAGAGTCACTTGGTAGAAATGAAGACATAGTTTTGCCTTGTGGATTTCACTATTCAATGGTCCTACGTGTTGGGTACAGTAGAAATGTAGTGACAGACATTTTGGTCCAGAGGAAAGGTGTCCTACCATCCAGGAAGAGCACCAAACCAAGTCAGAAGGTCTGGATTCTGGTTCCAGCCTCTCTCCTAATTGGCATGGTGCTTTGGGTGAATTATTTACTCTCTAGAGCAGTGTGGATCTCAGTGTTCTCATAGGGACGGGGTGAAGATTACGGAGAGAGAACTTACTAAAGGTCCCTGTACAGTAGTCAGCAAACAATTAGCATTCCTACTAGACTGGCAGAGCTGGTTTGGTTCTGAATCAACTGTCACTTCATACAGTGAAGTGGATGCAGACGGTGCGACTGCTCAGCAAGAGGTAGAGGCAGGTGGGCTCTGAGTCTCTGTACAGAGTCCTCGCAGTGGGCACTGAAGCACCTGCTCTGCCCCTCTTGTCAGCTGAAAAGCATTACAGAGCTGACAATGTGGCGCTGAGAGGAATTTCAAGGACAGTTCTCCAGTTTTTTCTTAAAGCAAAGTCACATGTTGTGGTTTTGGTTATCAATACCACTTTTCTTGTGTGTGTTATGTGAGTGTCTCTAAAGGAATTCAAAGCTATAACTTAATCCTGCTGACACTGACTTGGCTGACATCTTTTCATGCTTTTGAGGGAGTTGGAGTTTGGTCCCCCTGGGTGGAGAGCAAAGGGAGGGACTAATGCGGTTGGGTGTTCTTTGCAATGACTCTTCAGCCTTTCTCTCCCCAAGGCTGCCAGCTGTTGGTATATCCTGGAGCTTTTAATTTGACCACTGGACCAGCTCACTGGGAGTTGCTTCAGCGAGGCCGGTAAGAAAGTATATCAGACCCTGGCTGCTGTAGCTCAGTGGATTGAGCGTGGTCTGCGAACCAGGCATCACAGGTTCGATTCCCAGTCAGGGCACATGCCTAGGTTGCAGGCCATGTCTCCCAGCAACCACACATTGATGTTTCTCTCTCTCTCTCTCTCTCCCTCCCTTCCCTCTCTAAAAATAAATAAATAAAATCTTTAAAAAAAAAAAAAGAAAGTATATCAGACAGACACACCTTCTGGCGTCTCGGTGTTTCTCTGTGCAGATTTCAGTTCGGTGGCAGTACCAACCTTCTGACACGGAATGGTGCCTGTAACTCAGGATGCCACAGCAGCATCCAGATGTATTTTGAAAAGATGAATGTTTTCATCTTTCAACCCAAAGGGAAGGCTTCTGCTAAGAATCTTCTCTTCAGAAGCCACAGCATCAACCTCATAGATTTTGGGGACTGTGATCTTTGCATTTCCAATAGCAGCACATCAAGCAGGCAGTGGTTTCATTCACTATGATTAGATGTGGGCTGGTGTCTCGGGGACAGTTGCCAGCAACTTTTACAGAGACTCAGAGACCCGTGGAGTGTGTGGGTCCAGAGTCCCAGAAGCCAAGGAAAAGCAGGAGTTTTTTAGCCTAATAGTCCTGGGGAGAGATTGGGGTCTTCACACAGCTGACCCTGTGCTGCTCAGATTGGGGTGCTCATCCCAACCTGACTTCCACAGCAGCTGCTAAGAACCTCGTTACAAGCCCTTGTGTTTCTAAGCTGTAAATCCTGGGCACCACACAGGCATGTCTGGCGTGTCACAGTTGCTGTTTCCTTAGTCCCCTAAGGCTGAGGAGAGGTGAAGGGCAGACAGCAGAGATGGAGGTCCCATGGAAGGGAGGGGGAGCATGACCCTGTGTGTGAGTAAATGCTCTGCACACCATGCAGTGCTGGTCAGAGATGATGGTGTTTTTGATTAAATACTTTTTAAATTGAGGTGTCATATATTTTAACAGGAAAGTGTTCAGATTTTAAGTATACAGACCTATGAATGTTTACATACTCATTACCTATGATCAAGGTTACCACACAGAACATTTCTGGTCCCTAGAATGCTCCCTTATGCTTCTTCCAAGTCAGTACTTGCTGTTGTCCCTCATGGAGATGATGGTAACTTTGACTGGAGGGGGATGTAGAGGTGTCTGGCTGGTGGCATGGCAGAGGATAGGGTGTCCGATCCCATGGGTGTTAATCAGTGCAGTCTTGTCGAAGCAGGAAAGGCTTGGGAGAGACTGGAACGACTAAGTATGGACCTATTGGTTGAGCCCAGAGGGCTCCCAGGTGAGGTGTCTGCATGTACCCAGGCTCCCACCTGACTTCTGATCTAACCTGACACGAGGGGGCTGCTGCATTGACATGGAGGTGCCACGCAGCCCCTCCAGGGGTATTGCTTCCCCTGGTCCCGCCACCCCCTGCCTGACCCCTTGTCTCTGGCCGCCTTGATTGGCATTAACTAGAGAAGCTCTTTTACTGGTTGGCTCAGGCCAGGGTCCCTCATCCATGGCAGTATTAACATTTTGGACTGGACAATTCTTTGTCATAGGGGTGTCCTGTGCGTGGGATGTTTAGCAGAATCCGTGGCCTCCACCCACAAGATGCCAATAGCATTCCACTAGTTGTGACAATCAGAAAGGTCTCCAGGCACTGGCAAATGTCCCCTGCTAGCCAAAATTGCCCCCAAGAACTGGCTTAAGTGATGAGACAATTTTTGAAGAGAGGGTTCCATGGCTTTGGGTGTTTCCTTTCATATCTGAGCCAGCTTGTCCTGTCCTAGTTTTTAAAAGGAGGATTGGTACACATAAGATAGGAAAATATCTCAGATCTATAGTGTATGATTTACATGTTTTCTGTCCACTGACTACAGGGCTGTTGACAATCAGGTGTATGTAGCCACGGCATCTCCTGCCCGAGATGACAAAGCCTCCTATGTTGCCTGGGGACACAGCACTGTCGTGAGTCCTTGGTGAGTTGCCTAAGCAGGGACAGGCTTCCTAGGAGCTTAAGAGAGCTGGCACTTGGGCAGGCTGGTTGTCTGATTCATGGCTGGCCCTGCCCCTCACCCACCCCCATAGCCCCACATGCCTATCATGTCTCTGTCTCTCTGTGAGTGAAGCTTATTTTTTGCTTTGGAGAGATTGGATTTCACTAGATATGTGTTTGGAGGCCTTCTTTGGGCCAGAGATTCTGCTCTGGAAATAGTTTTCTAGATCTGCCTTTCCCCAGATTTATGAAGGAGTGTTGCTGTTTCCAGGTGTGAGGCTCCTGCTAGGGTGTGCTTTCCCCAGACCCCACAGGCTGAAACCTTGCCTTCAAAAACTAAAGGCCATTAACATAGCAATGCAGGGATCACAGGCACAAGGCCAGAGATGCCGCAGATCCGGGCCATGCCTCACTATCCCAGGGTTGGGGAGCAGCCTTGGGAGGTGGGAAGAAGCAGAGCCAGATCACCCTTGTGAAGGGTTCCTATCCTCATGACGTGCACTCATGAGGAGGTAGGAGGCCACTTCCTGTTGGTTATAGGTGGCTCTATTCCCAGATGTGTATGTCATAGAATAAAAACTAGGAGTTTGCAGTTTAGAAAACATACTCTGATTTTTTCACTAAATCCTAACAGAGCTCTTATTTCCCACTTTGTAAGTGGAGATTACAAATGACTTGGCCCAAGGCCACACAGCCACTTACATGGTAGAACAGGAGTTTATACCCCTACTAATCTGAAGAAATCTTAGATTCCTTCTCCTTTGGCCTGTTAGAGGGGGTAGAAAAACCAAGACAGGTCTTGAATATCAGTAAACATCAGCGAATCCACTTAACTCTCCCTGGAATCTCTTTTAGGGGGGAGGTCCTGGCCAAAGCTGGCACTGGAGAAACGATTGTGTATGCAGACATAGGTAAGATCTGCCCAGCACAGGTGAGGCCTCTGGTGTCCCCAGTGCTCTGAGAGCAGATTCCATAGGTGGTGCAGCCTCTGTCACCTGGAGGGTTTCCTTTGTCCCTTGTTCCCTCCCTCTACACACATGCTCCGTTTGTCCTTGATTTATCCTTGGTTCTTTGGTTGGGTCCAGGGGGTTATAGTTCAGCTTGGGTTTTTTTGGTTTGGTTCCAAATGACCTCAGGGGCCATGCCTGGCCTTCTGCCTCTAGGCAAGGCCTGTATTACTGGGTTACTTATTGAGGCTCTGGTGGTTTTTATGCTGTTTGGGGAAAAACAGTCCCTTTGGTTAGTGAAGAGTTTCATGTTATTAATAGTAAACTTTCCTATTTTTGCAGACCTGAAGAAGGTGGCTGAAATACGGCAGCAAATTCCCATTTTTAACCAGAAGCGATCAGACCTCTATTCAGTAGAAGCAAAAAAGCCCTAAGATTATGTTTCTAATGTGCCACAAATTAGGAAGATGTGCTTCTACAACATCATCAATTCCCTACTGAATTGTTTTATTGGAGATCCGTTTTTTAACTGGGAACTCTGTGTTACAATGAGGAACTTCAGCACACTGGTACTCTCCACACTGTGTTAAATAATCAAAAAGGACTAGGCTGGCACTGAAGGGCAGAAGGAGAAGGGGGTGGCTGTAAACCTTATTCCATGCTTACACTGCTTCAAAGCAGCTGGTAAAAGCATCAGATTTGGGTATTCTGGTGGTTGATTCACTTGATACAAATGTATTTGCATCACAAACCTCTTACCTCATTGCTGGAATTGGAATCCATATGCAGAAAACTGGCACACTTTTTCCAGCAGTACCTTCAGTTATGTTTTTGGTCTGTGAGTAGCTGTGGGAGGCAAGGTGATAGATCCTTGGTGTTTGCTAGAGGAAATGGCAGCCCCTGCAGCAGCCTTCAAGAAGGAGCTCAAGAGTCAACCCCAAATCCTCCTGGCCTTAGGGAAAGACGGTGTCACCAGTGAGCCCGTGGGGGGAGGCAGTGGCAGTATTTGGTCAAGGCAACAAGTCTGTCTCCGCAAAAGTCAAACTTGATTGGAATTTCTGAAAGTCTCTCACTTTTATTTTTCTCCCTAGTAATTCTGCCCTCCAAAAGCAAATTTTTAGCCAAGTAGTTCTCAGAATTCTTTTGCACAATTAAAATTAAGAATTTCAGCTGTTATTTATGTATATTATAGCTAGCAGTGAGCTGGTAGATGTTTAACAACCAGCTGTCTAAGAAAAAGCCCTGATTTTGTGGCAGCATTTGCCATTTTCTGTGGTGTAAATACTTCCACCATGGCCAAGTTCCATCTATTGATATGACACCTCTACAAATAGAGTAGGGAATATATGTGCTCCATCTGACACATGTATGCATCCAGGAAACCCCTTTCATCAAGATTATGATCATACCCACCATCCCCAAAAGTTTCCTTGTGTTCTTTTATAATTCCTATAGCTATTCCTTTTTTTCCCAGGCAATTACTGATTGGCTTTGTCACTATAGATTAGTTTGGATCTTACAGAATTACGTAAAAATGGACCCATGTTATATCAATATATATTTTTTGTCTTTCATTATCATTTGGAGATTTACCCATGTGTATGCATCAGTAATTCATTCCTTTTTTTATTGCTGAGTAGTAGTCTGTTTTGTGGGTATACTGTCATTTCTCCACCTGTTGATAAGCATTTGAGTTTCCAGGTTTTGTCTATTACAAATAAAGCTTCTCATACAAGTTGTTCGTTACTCTCGAGTTAGATATCTAGCAGTGAAATGAAATGGTGGGATTATGCATGTGTCTCACTACCAAACTGTTTTTGAAAGTGATTGTGCCGTTGTCGTATGTCGCTCAGCAGTCTGTCAGAGTCCGAATGTGCTCCACATCCTCACTAACGCTTGGTATGATCAGTCTTACTAATTTCATCCATTTTAATGGGTATGTAATGCAATTTCGTTGTGGTTTTAGTTTATATTTCCCTAGTCAATAATAATGCTGAGTATCTTTTCATGTACTTCTTTGCTTATCTATCTTTGGTAGTGTCCGTTCATCTCTTCCCCCATATTTTTATTGGGTTATTGATTAGTATGAGTTTTTTATATACTCTTGATAAAAGTCCTTTTTCAGGTATTAATGTTTTGCAGATATATTCTCCAAGCCTAAAAGAAAAATGTCATTTCATTTTTTAAAGAGCATTACATAAAAAGAAAAAGGTTTTAGTTTTCATAAAGGCTGATTAATATTTTTCTTTTGAAGTTTGACTTTTTAAAGTTGCATTTATGTAAATGTATTTATGTATTATGTAAATCATCAAACACAAGGTCACTAAGACTTTATCTTATTTAAGTCTATAATTCATTTTGAATTGTTAATTTTTCTTCTATATGGTATAAGAATCAATTTTTTTTTTCTGTGGTTGCCAGTTTTATCCTATGCCTATTGAGTATTGTCGGGACCTTCAAGAAGAGTGTATTGACCATATATATCTTAGTCTAGTTGTGGACTCTCTATTTCATCAATATTCTGTATATCTTTACAACAGAAACTAACTGCATTGATTACTGTAGCTTCATAATAAGGTGTGTGTTTTTCTTTTTTTTAAGATTTTATTTATTTTTAGAACGGGGAAAGGAGGGAGAAAGAGGGAAACATCAATGTGTGGTTGCCTCTCATGCTCCCTCTACTGGGGACCTGACCCTCAACCCAGGTATGTGCCCCAACTGGGAATCAAAACAGTGACCCTTTGATTCACAGGCTGGCACTCAATCCACTGAGTCATACCAGCCAGGGCTACAAGTCTTTAAAGTCAGGTAATATTAGTCTTCTGGCATTTTTTGTTTGTTTGTTTGTTTTTCAAAATCGTTTTGACTATTCTAAGTCATTTGTATTTCTATGTAAATTTCAAATCAGGTTGTAAATTGTTATGGAAAAGTCTCTAAGGATTTTGATTGGGATCACATCGACTCTTGAGGGCAGTTTGGGGGAAATTGACATCTTAACAGTACGGAAACCCTCACCCATGAACATGAGATGTCTCCTCAGTTATTTAGGCCTTCTTTAGTTTCTCTTAGCAGTGCTTGGTGGTTTTACAGTGCAGAATGCAGGGGTCTTTTTGTCAAATGTATCTCTAAAGACTGCAGTTTTTTTTTATCTGTATGTAGTATTGTTTCATAAAATTCAGTGTCCAATTTTTCACTGCTAGTATATAAAATATAATTTATTTATGTATTTAATCTTATATCCTGAAACCCTGTTAAATTCACTTATTTTAGCAGCTTTTGGGGGGTCGTTTCTATATGATTTTTTAAAATAGATGATTATGCCTATAAATAAAGTTTATAAAATAAAGAAACTTCTTCCTTTTCAGTCTTGTTGCCTTTTATTTTTTCTGGCTTATGGCATCAGCTAGAACCTTCAGTATAGTGCTGAATAGAAAAGCACTGAGTGGACATATTTTCATGGGTCCTGACCTCATAGAGAAGGTATTTATTCTTTATAAATGCCTTCTTCAGCTTGGAGTATTCCCTTCTATTCCTAGTGTGCTGGGAGTTTTTATCAGGAAAGGATGCCTGATTTTTTTCAGATGCTACTTCTGCCTTTATTGAAATGAGCACTTTTTTTTTTTTAGTTTGTTTTTATCATGAATGACTGATTTTTCAATGGTAAACCAATCTTGTGTTTCTGTGATAAACTTGACTACAATATATTAAATTAAGTTCTTTTTTTATTTATTGTTGGATTTATTTGTTAACATTTTAAGAATTTTTACGTCTATCTTCATGAGGTATGTTGGTGTATAGTTTTTTTTCCTTGTACTACTTCTGTCTGGTGTAGGTCTCAAGGTCTGCTGGCCTCATGAAATGACTTGGAGTGTGCTCCCCTCTCTACAGTGGTCTGGGAGAGCTGTGGTAGTTTGTTTGCGTCTTGCCTCCAGATGTGATTGTGACTGGAGGTTTATATATTTTATTGATCTTTTCATAGAACCAGTTTTTGGTTCCATTGATTTTTATCTGTTTTTAAAATTTTATTTTATTTCTGATTTTATTTTCTTCTACTTGCTTTGGGTTCCATTTGTGCTTTTTCAAATTTTTCTTAAAGTGGATTCTGAGTCTCACTAGTTGAAGACCTTTCCTCCTTTCCAGCAGGTGTTTAGTCTACAAACTGTCTTCTAAGTAGTGCTTTTGTTGCATGCCAACCTTAGATATGTTGTGTTTTAATTTTCATCCAGTTTAAAATACTGTGTAATTTCTCTTCTGATTCTTTCCTGTGATCCAAGGGTTATTTATGTTATTTATTTACTAAACATTTGGGGATTTTCTATATTGAGACTTGTTTTGTAACCCAGAGCATGATCTCTCTTAGTCACTGTTCCATGTGTTCCACAGTTGTTTGGCAGAGTGTTCTATTAATGCCAGTTAGGTCACATGGGTTAGTAGTGTTTTTAAGTCTTCTATAGCTGCACTGACTTTCTGTCTAATATCTCATTAAGTTGTTAACAGAGGGGTGTTGATATATCTAGGTATAATTGTGGATTGTCTATCATTACAGTTTTATCAGTTTTGTCTTCATGTGTTCTGAAGCTTTGTTATTAAGTTCATAAATAATTACTGTTATATCATCTTGATGCATTGGCCTTTTCCACTTATGATATATTGCTATATTATTATTCGCTCTAAAATAACGTTGATATTAATAATGCCACTGTAACTTTCTTTTCATTATTATTGCCATATACCTTTTTCAACCCATCCTTTTAATTTTTTTAAAATTGAACTTATTGGGATGACATGAGTTGATAATAACATCACATAAGTTTTGGGTGTACATTGGGGATATGACATCTATATACTCTTCATTTGACCCCTTACCCTCTTTGTCCTCACGCCACCCTTCTTCCTCTTTGGTGACCACCATTCTGTTGTCTGTGTCTTAGAGCTTTTTTGTTTGTTTGTTTTTTCGTTTGTTGCTTTTGCTTTATATCCCACATATATGAGTGAAGTCATACAGTTCTTCTCCTTTTCTGTCTGACTAATTTCACTTAGTAAAATACTCTTATGATCCATCCATGATGTAAATGGCAATGTTTCTTTTACATGGCTGAGTAGTATCCCATCGTATGTATTTACCACATCTTTATCCAAAGAAGTTGGATAAAGACACTTAAGTTGTTTACGTGTCTTGGCTATTGTGACTAATGTTGCAGTGAACATAAGGGTACATATATCTTTACCAGTAAGTGTTTTCAGATTTTGTAGGTAGATACCCAGAAGAGGAATTACTGGATCATGCGGTAGCTCTATTCTCAATTTTTGAGGGAAACTTGCATACTATTTTTCATAGTGGCTGCACCAAATTCGCATTCCCACCAGCAGGGTGCAAGGGCTCCCTTTTCTCCACATCCTCTCTAGCACTTGGTATTTCCTGTCATTGATAATAACCATTCTGATAGGTATGAGGTGGTATCTTGAGGTTTTGACTTGCATTTCCCTTATAACTAGTGATGTTGAGCATATTTGAATATATCTGTTGACTACCTGTATGTCTTCCTTGGAAAAGTGTCTGTTCAGGTCCTCTGCCTATTTTTTCAATAGGGTTATTTTTGTTGTCAAATTATGTGACTTCCTAATAAAATTTTGGATATTAGCCCCTTATCAGAGGTATTGTTTGCAATTATTCTCTCCCATTCAGTTGCTTGCTTTTTTGTTGTTGTTGTTGTTGTTGATTTCTTTAGCTCTGTAGAAGCTCTTTAGTTTAATGTAGTCCCATTCTTTTATTTTTGCTTTTACTTTCCTTGCCTTTGGGGGTGAGTTCATAAAAACCCCTCTGAGACCAAAATTCACAACTTTAGTGCTTATGTTTTCTTCTATGCATTTTATTGTTTCAGGCCTTATATTTAATCATTGATCCATTTTGAGTTAAATTTTGGGCATTGTGTTAGATAGCAGTTTAGTTTCGTTCTTTTGCAAGTGACTTTCTAGTTTACCCAAACCTATTTATTGAAGAGACTTTCCTTTCTCCATTGTATGTTTTTGGCCCCTTTGGTGAAATTAGTTGCCCATATGTGTGTGGGTTTATTTCTGGGCTGTCAGTTCTGTTCCATTGGCCTGTGTTTTTGCAGTACCATACTGTTTTAACTACTGTAGCTTTATAGTATAGTTTGAAGTCAGGGAGTATGATGCCTTTGGTTTGGTTCTTTTTTCTCAGGATTGCTGTTGCTATTTGGGACCTTTTTGATTCCATACAAATTTGAGGATTTTTTGGTACTGTTTCTGTAAAAAATGCCATTGGGATTTTGATGGCAATTTGCATTAAATATGTGTACTGCTTCAGGTAATATGGCCATTGTAAAAAGTATATCTATTTATTTAGAGGAGAAAGGAGGAAGAATGGGAAAGAAATATCCATGTGAGAGAGAAACATCAAGCAGTTGCCTCCCATACATACGCTCCTGATCAGGGACCGAACTGCAACCTAGGCATGTTACCTGACCAGAAATTGAACCAGCTTACTTTTGGCTTTTTGGGATGATGCCCAAACAACTAAGCCACACTGGCCAGGGTGGTAATATAGCCTTTTTAACAATGTTAATTCTTCCAGGCCATGAACACAGGATATCTTTCCATTTCTTTGTGTATTGTTCAGTTTCTTTCAACACTGTCATACAGTTCTCAGTGTGCAGGTCCTTCACTTCCTTTGTTAATTTTTTTCCTAGGTATTTTATCCTTCTTGTTGCAATTGTTAATGGGATTGTTTCCTTCATGTCTGTTTATGATATTTTATTGTTAGTATATAGGAATGCAGTAGATTTTTGTATATTGATTTTGTATCCTCTAACTTTGTTGTATCTGTTTATTATTTTCTGACAGTTTTAGTGGAGTTTTTAGGATTTTTCTGTATTTGGAATCCTGTCATCTGCAGATAGTGAGATTTACTTCTTCATTACCAATTTGGATGCCTATTTTTTCTTTGTTTCCAATTGCTTTGATGAGGGCTTCCGCTGCTATGTTGAATAACAGTGGCAAAAGTGGGCATTCTTGTTTCTAATCTTAGATGAAAAGCTTTTAGATTTCACCACGGAATAGGATGTTAGCTGAGGGTTTGTCATATGTGGCCTTTATTATGTTGAGCTACTTTTCTTCTATACCCATTTTATCGAGTGTATTCATTATAAAAACATCATACACTTTGTATCTTAATGTTGTGTATCACATAGCTTGATTTGCAGGTGTTGAACCACCCTTGCATCACTGGAATGAGACTCGATCGTGATGTGTGTGATTCTTTTAATGTATTGGTGCATTCAATTTGCTACTATTTTGTTTAGGATTTTTGTATCTCCGGTCATCAGAGATATTGGTCTCTAAGTTTTTAGAATCAAGGTAATATTGGGCTTCAAAAAATGAGTTAGGAAGTATTCCCTCCTCTTCAGTTTTTTGGAAGAAGTTGATAAGGACTGGTACTAAATTTTCTTTGAATGTTTGGTAGAAGTCACCAGTGAAGCCATCAGGTCCTGAACATTTGTTTTTTGGGGGAGAGGTTTTTGACTACTGTTTGTTTTCCTTTTTTTTTTAAATAACTGATAGTCAAGTTATTACAAAGGTTGGTTTAAGCATCTGCAGTGGTGAGTTCAGCCTCTATTCCTGGTTCAGTACTGACAGAAATAATCTGCTTAACAGTCTCAGAAGGATCCTGTGGATCCTCACCTGGAAATGATTCCAAGTCTGGGCACCCAAAACTAATATAAAATAATATTGAACATAAAAGCTGCCCCAGGGAGCTTTTCTTAACAGTGATTCTCAGTATTGGTAGGTATCTGACTGGTTCTTTCACATTGAGGCTGCTTTTCCTTTGCACCTCCTGTCAGACCAGCACACCTCCTCCAGAGATTTTACATCACAGCTGCTTAGACTAATTCTGATTTGGTGAATCACACCTCTGGTTGCATGAGTCTTTCCCAGTGCCTTTGAAAGCCATGGCCCTGGCGTGGCTTCCTGACCGCTGCCTTCCTCGGGGAGAGCAGACAGAGGTGAGTCGGGAGCAGAAGAGGGCGGAATGGAGTTCTACTGCAGCTGCAGCCGAGTCTTCCTCAAAGAGTTGGTTACTGTTCCGATTTCTTTACCTGTCACTGATCCATTTAGTGTTTCTAATTCTTAATGATTTGGTCTGGGAATGCTATATATTTCTAAGAATTTGTCAATTATTTCTAGGTTATTCAATCCGGTGGCATATAGCTTTTCATAGTATTCTTGTGTAAGTCTACATTTTTGTGGTGTCCACTGTAACTTTTCTTTCATTTCTGATTTATTTTTTTCACTGTATTTGTTTTTATTTTATTTTTTTCTATTCATTTATCCCCCTTATGCCCTCTGTCCCCCGCAGTTACCACACTGTTGTTCATGTCCATAAGTCCTTTTTCCTTTTTGCTTGATGCCTTCACCCCTCAACCTTCCCGCATCTGCAGAACTATCAGCCTGCTCTCTATGAGTCTGTCTCTTTGTTTGTTTATTATATTGCACATGAGTGAAATTGTATGGTATTTGCTGCTAACTGGATTATTTTACTTAGCATAATGTTCTCCAGGTCCATCCATGCTGTCACAAAGGATAAAATCCTCACTGTTAAAACTGAGCAGTAACATTTTGTAAATGTCCCATAGTTGTTTCATCCACTCATCTACTGATGGGCACTTGTGCAGCTTCTATGCCGTGGCAATTGTAAATTATGCTGCAATGAATATAAGGGTGCTTATGTTCCCTCGAATTAATGTTTTGGGTTTCATCAGATAAATTCCCAGAGGTGGGATCATTGGGTCAAAAAGCAGATCCATTTTTAATTTTTTGAGGTATCTCTACTGCTTTCCATAGAGGCTGCATCAATCTTCATTCCCACCAACAGTGCATGAGGGATCCCCTTTCTCTACATCCTCTCCAACACTTGTTTGTTGATGTATTGATGAAAGCCATTCAGACAGATGTGAGATGATATTTCATTGTGGTTTTAGTTTGCATTTCTCTGATCATTAGTGATGTCGAATATCTTATGTCTATTGGCCATCAGTGTGTTGTCTTTGGAGAAGTATCTCTTCAGGTCCTTGGCCCATCTTATAAATGGATTGTATATTTGGTGTTTTATAAGTTCTTTATAAATTTGGGATATTATCCCCTTGTAAGATGTATCAGTGAATATGTTCTCCCATTCAGTGGGTTGTCTTTTTATTTTGTTGATGGTCTCCTTTGCTGTGCAAAACCTTTTTAGCTTGATGTAGTTCCATTTGTTTATTTTTTTCTTGGGTCACCCCTGCCTGAAGAGGAGGTATATCAGGAAAATACTGCTACGAGCAGTGTCTGAGATTTTACTGCCTATGTTTTTTTCTAGGATTTTTGTTTTTTGGTCTAACATTTAAGTCTTTAATCCATTTTGAATTTATTTTTGTTTGTGTCATGAGAAGGTGGTCTAGTTTCATTTTTCTGCACGTATCTGTTCAATCTTCCCAATACCTTTTATCAAATAAACTATCTATTGAATAATTTGCTTCCTCTGTCAAATATCAATTGACTAATGGTGTGGGTTTATTTCTGGGCTCTCAGTTCTGTTCCATTGATCTGTGTGTCTTTTTATGCCAGTACCATGCTGTCTTGATTGCTATGGCCTTACAGTTTGATACTAGGTAGCATGATTTCTCCAACTTCGTCTTTCTTTCTCAAGGTCACTGTTGCTATTTGGTGCCTTTTGTGGTTCCAATATAATTTTTTTTAAATATTTGGTCTAGTTCTGTGAAATATGTCATTAGTATCCTGATAGAAATTGTATTCAATCTATGGATTGCTTTGGGTAGTGTGGACATTTTAATTGTGTTAATTCTTCCTGTCCATGAACACAGTACATGCTTCCACTTACTTGTATGTTCTTCAGTTTCTTTCTTCAGTATCTTACAGTTTTCCGAGTACAGGTCTTATACATCCTTGGTTAGGTTATTCCTAGGTATTTTATTCATTTTGAAACAATGTTGAATGGGATTGTTTTCTCCATTTCCTTTTCTGTTAGTTCATTATTGGCATATAAAAATGCAACTGATTTCTAGATATTAATTTTGTATCCTACTACATTGCTGAATTTATCAGTTCTTTTTTTTTAATTCTTTATTTTATTGATTATGCAACTACAGTTGGCCCATTTTCCCCCTTCACTCCCCACCACCCTGCCCATCCCCTCCCACCCTCATTCCCCCCTTTAGTTCATGTCCATGTGTCATAAGTTCTCTC
>PVIA01007452.1:0-83142 GCA_004024845.1 Tonatia bakeri
AGAGAATAAGTAGCATAGACAATAGGCAGAAAATAGACAGGGGGAGGGCAAGAATAGTATGAGAAATGTAGAAACTCAAGAATTTATGACACATGGACATGAACTAAAGGGGGGGAATGTGGGTGGGAGGGGGTGGGCAGGGTGGAGGGGAGTGAAGGGGGTAAATGGGACAACTGTAACAGCATAATCAATAAAAAATAAATTTAAAAAGATCTAAAGAAATGGAAAGATATTTGTTCATGCTTTAGAAGGCTCAGTGAGAATTGAAATATCATCAGTTCTTCCCAAATTGTTCTATACATTCCATGCAACCTTAGTCAAGATTCCAACAGGCATTTTAGTAGAAATTGATAAGCTAGCTTATTCTAAAATTTATACATCCACATAAAGGACCTAGACCTCAAACAAATTTGAGACAATAAATTTTAGAGTGCTAACACTACCTAATTTTAAGACATAAAGCTAAAGTACTCACAATGTGTGGTACTGGCTTCAGGACAGTTGCACAGATCCATGAAACAGAGTAGATCTCTACAGTTATAAAAAGCTGACTTTTTGACAAAGGTTCAATAGTAATCCAATGGAAAAGTATTTTCCTTTCAAGAAGTAATACTGAAAATTTGAATCATTCCTTAGATGACATATAGAAAATATCTCAAAATGCATTATAACCCTAAATGTGAAACATGGAAGTATAAAACTTTTAGGAGCAAAACCTCCTAAGATGTTGGGTTAGGTTAATATTCCTTAATGATGACATCAAAAGCACCATTTCTAAAAAAAATAATAATAATAAGGCTTCATTGAAAGAAAAATACTTGTGCTCTTCAAATAACACTATTAAGAGTGTATAAAGATAAGCCACATAATGCAAAAAAATGGTTAGCAGTTTCTTAAAAAGCTCAAAATATACCCAATATATGATCCAACACTTTCCTTGCTCATATTTACCTGGGAGAAAAACAAAGCACACGGCCATACAAGAACTTGTACAAGAATTTGCAGAGCAGCTTTATATTTTACAGGCAAAAACTAAATGGCCATATACAGGTTAATATCTTAACAAATTGTATTACATCCACATAATGGAATATTACTATGCAATAAAAAGGCATCATCAACTATTAAAAATGCAAAAACATGAGTGAATCTTAAAAGAATTATGTTGAGTGAAAGTAGCCACCCCAAAAGCAAGAAAACAAACAATAAAAATGGTGTATGATTTCATCTGTATAAAACTCAAGAAAATGCAAACTAATTCAGAGTGATAAGAAACAGATAAGAGGTTTACCTGGGGGCATGGCAGGAAGGAAGAAATGGAAGGTGCATTTCAAGGGGCACAGGGAAGCTTCTGGAGACAAAGGACATGTTCACTCTGGCTAGTACTAATGTCTCATCTATACATATGTTAAAACACCAAATTAGCCCTGCCTGGCGTAGCTCAGTGTTCTGAGCGCGGACTGCAAACCAAAGCATCGCAGATTCGATTCCCAGTCGGGGCACAGGCCTGGGTTGCAGGCCACAGCCCCCAGCAACCACACATTGATGTTTCTCTCTCTCTCTCTCTTTAAAAAAAAACAAACACCATATTGTACAGTTGTAATATGTATATCTTATTGTATGTCAACAATACCTCAAAGCTTGGAGAAAATAAATTAGTTCCATTAAAAAAACATTAGATATATTTTATTATCTTACCTGGACAACTATAACTTTGCAATGACCTAAAAGGCCAGGCTTGAATTTAGAATTCCTAGACTCCTTGGAGTTCTCACCTCTGCCTTCACAGCAGCTATTCCATGGCCACCCCCTCAGTTAGAGGTAACATCCTAGTGGTCCTCAGGGAAGACAAACTCAGGGATGATGTTTAGGTAGGTTCTGCATGTGGATCAGAGACATGTGGGCTTAGGATTCTCTTCAGTAGAGTGTCCACCTTGGGTACAGACCAACAGGCCAGTGGGGGTCCTTCTAAAGTGTAGACCTTGGGCAGGAGCTCTATTTGCCTGTGTCTCAGAGGGACAATTCAGGGCATACATACACATTCAAATCTCTCTATTCACAAAGAAAAAAACACACTTTCTTCACTCTGTGTCCCCACTTTTCTCATTGTTACAGCCAAACTTCTTGAAATTTTCATTTTCCTCACCCATTCTACTCTATTTCCACACGACCACCACCCTCTTACTACTTGCAATCTGGATTTAACCATCACCAATCCACCAAATTTTTTTGACAAAAATTAACAAAGACTTCCTAATTCTCACATGACATAGACTCTTAAGACAGTGTCTTACTTTGTCTTTCTGCCATATTCCACAGTGATGATTATCCCCTGCTCATGTTCTCCCCTACCTAGGTACCCAAGATAGCCAAGGGTCCTGGTTCCTTTCTCTTTTTCTCTTCCCTGTTCTTCTTCTCCTCCCCACAAACAATTCAGGTATCCCTTTGAATGTTGGCAACACTTTGGCTATTATTTCCAGCCCTGACATCAAGAGATTCTTGAATCTTTGTGAAGTCACATGCTTCTATGGTTTTAATTATGATTGAGGTATTGCACTTTCACATTTTTTCCTGGAAAACTTCAGTTATATCTTCACAGATCTTTCTCTTTCTAATCTCATCTTTTCTTATAATCCTTCATCCATTTGACTGTTTTTGTGGTCTTTCTAAAATGTTGATTTGGTCTTAAAACATTTAATGCTTTCACTTTCATCAAGGTAATCACTTCTTCTTAGTGGTGGTAGGTAGTTCTTTTTTTTTTTTTCATTTCTTCACTACTTTCTCGGTTTCACTTCTCACCTTTTGCTTGTGCTCTGTGCATAACATCTCCGCACTTAACACGTTCACTCACGATTCTGTCTGAGATCCCTCTTTTACAGTTCACCCACTCCCCGACCACTTGGCTTTCAGGATTCTGTTCAGCATCGATTACATAAAGCTTTGTCAGACTAGCATCACCCATTCCATACCAAATGCAGATTTAGAGAAAAAAAAATAATAGCAGCTACCTTTATTGAGCACTTATCATGCAACTCATCTAATTATTACAATCACCCCATGTGATAGATAGTACTATTACTGAAATTCCATAACATGAAAACTCAAACTGAGAGATTAGAACTTAGATACAGGTAAAAGAGGCATCAAGATTTTAGCTGAGGGCTATCTGACTTCTAAGTTGGCTCTTTTGTCAACCTTATAAAATTCTTTCCTTAGACTTTCCATCATGTAGAGGCATATTTTCATAATAGATCTGACTAGAGTGTAGTTGAAATACTTTACTATTATCTCTACTCCACTAAATTAAAAGGATATTGAAAGTAAGTTCTTTCTATCCATCAGGATAGGCTAAATTAAGCTCTGGTAACAATGTCTGAAATCTCAGTAGTTTGATGTTCCCATCCTCTTGTCCAGCATTGGCCCGCACAGCAGCTCTGTTTGTTAGGGTCTCTCAGGGATCCAGACCGGTAGAGATTATCTCTTAATACATGTTTGCAGGGCAGGGACATGTGAACCAGTAGCGTCAAGCATAGACAATTAAATTGTGACAAGCAAGTAACAAAGTCATAACTAATTGCAAGGAGGTGAAGAAGTACAACTTAATCACACCATGTACCTAGAAAGAGAAGAACTGAAATGTTGAGAAGAGATTTAGTGACTATCAAAAATTTTATCTTTTTATATTTGTTTCCCCTTGCCTAGCACAGTTTCAGTGCAAAGTACCAGGTGACACAATTAGTATAAGGTTTGTTGAATGCACAAATAAATGTTTTTTACAAAATCCAGAGATATGTGGGCTGAAAGACTAGGAAAAAGTGCTTAATCTTAGTTCACCTAAGCAATTTTTTCTAAGTAAGGAAGTATGATGGAGGAAGGAGTGTCCACCTAGACAATAAAGGGCAGTATTTTACAAGAAAAAGGGTAAATAAGTTTATCCTCATTGTTTTAGAAAACAAGTAGTATAGAATTTCTTAAGAGTAACTTGAGGTGAAATTATCTTGAAGTAGAACTGATGAGGCTGATAGAATTTAATACAACCACATATCTTTAAATGTGTGAAACAGGTTTAAGATAAATTTTTATATGAAAATCTATCATTTAATGTGTTGAGTCTAAAGCAATAAGCTGTCTGCCACGAAACCTATCTAATCTGAAGTCTCCCATAAATGTGGACCTTCAGAGGGTCACTTACCATCTTGGTCCCACTATTTCTTTATGAAGTGAAAGGACTAAGTTAGAGAACCTATAAAGTTAATTTCAGATTCAAAGTTTCTTTTTCATAAATTCTGATTGTGGAGTATAAAATGCTATTACTAAAATCTAAACAAACAAGCAACAACAAAAAAAACCCCAAACAGGTATTCACCCTATCCTCCCACCTCATTATGTAGCCTACATGTTAAAATACAAGCTAAATTTCTTTCCCCAAAATGAGCCCTCAAAAAAATTAGCTTAAAATCAATCTTTTCAAAGGGTGCCATCTAAATTCCTTGTCTTGAATAGCATTGCAGGAATTGTGTGAAGACATTAGCTCTTGCCTTCATCTATGTTAGTGTACAGTGTGTATATATTGAGTAGATAGATTATTGAGAGATAAAGAGACAGAGGCAGAGACAGAGGCAGAGACAGAGACAGAGAGAGAAGTTAGTAAGACAAATACATAAAAAGTGGAATTAACATATATTTAGTAGTTATTCCTAGAGTCTGACCAAATAATTCCAAGTGTTGATATGGCAGTAAACAAGATTACTTTTAAAAGCAATATGATAAATGGTTACATTATGGAAATTAGCAAAAATACTAAAAGTCTTAATGTTAGGTTAATGAATGCTTTTATCTTGGGATAAATTTTCCAGGAATAGCACTATGTTTTTATGTAGATTTTGTTCTCTCATTTTATTTCAAGATAGTTTAAAATGTTTCATGTAAATAATTTTTAGCATGTAATAGACATTAAAACTAACATTTGATAAATGCTGACCAGTAAAGCCACTGTGGAAAACAATATGGAGTTTCCTAAAAAAAAAACAAACTTAAAATGCAACTGCCCTGCCATCCAGGGATCCCACCCTGGGAACTCAACCCAAGAACCTCAAAACACCAATCTGAAAGAAGACACACTCCTGCACGTCCATAGCAACAGCCTCCACCACAGCCGAGATCCAGAAACAACCCACTACGAACAGGTACAAGGGTACAAATGGGCTCTGAAAAACTGGTGATTCAAAAGAATGTCTCCAGTGATAAAAGCTGTCATTTCATGAAATCTTAGATTTTTAAAAGTTAGCATAAGTCTTATAACTAAATAAAGTGGCCTTCTAATAGAGAAACTAAGAGCTATCTTACATTTAGTGTTGCTTTATATTGGGCATAAAAAATCTATTATGTTATAATATTATTTAATAGAAAATGACTATATATTAAGTAAAAAATTTTTATTAAGTAGCACATGATGTCATTATTTTTGTAGTGGGAATATGCCTTTCCATATAAAGCTACCTCTTGATGAGACATTCACCAACATATTGACTGTGGTTATTACTAGATGATGGAGTAAGATTAAGGATAACTCTTTTGTTTCATGCTTTTCTCTCTGTCCAAATTTTGTACAACATTGTAATAATTTTTACATTAGAAAAAGACAAGAAGTTAACACCTTCTTTGAAGCCATGTCCATTTTGTACTTCACTATTATTTTATCTACAAGAACAGATATATTTGACTAATAAGATGTCGTTTATTTATAACAATCCACTCTGGTACATTAGTCTTAATTACCATCTCTACACTTTTTAATAGAAATAAGGTTTATGTTCCTTTAAACTGGCTGCTAAAATATAAGAAAAATCCTATATTGTTGTGTATGTTCAAGTCATAAAAATATATTTAGTGAATCAAATGAACCCAATGATCAATATTTCTTCATTTTCTAATATTAGATAAGTAACTCAGTTGTAGCTTTTTGTCTTATTTCCATTTATCAGGGTTAAAAGTGTTCTGAGTCCTTAGATAAGAATTCAGTTTTTTGTGTTGAGGATTAGTAGGAGAAAGTATCAAACTACATCAGCTATTCTGCTGCCCTGACTGTCCCAGAAAATCGCTGGGTCCTGAAAATGTGAGCATGCCTGTCTGTTGGGGGAGGGAAGGAAAAGCAAGGAATAGGGGTGAGCAGATCCTTATGGGGGCAGAACCCAGAGCAGCCACCCTGGACAGTGAAGGGACATGTTGACAGTGGCTCCTGGGTGTGTCTTTTGTATTCAAAATGACACCTTTGCATTCTCATTCAACATCCTCTATAGTTTCTTAATGTTTATTTTGTTTCTTTTATGTAATTCTTCTGTTAGAGATGAAAACTAACATCTGGTAAGATCCTCCTTCCACATCTGTTGCCCGCTACCGCTCTGTGAAGTTTACTCTTTTTCTCATCTTTGAATTTAGTGTATCTGTTCCCTTAAAGCCAACAATTTTACAGCATTATAATAAAATAAAATATTTGTTTGCAAACTTTTGTTTTCTGCCCAGTTTGTCATTCTGCTCCTTGCTCATCCAATACACATGAAGACAGTCTTAGCAATAAATTTCTTGAAGAAAATATGTCGATTGATTAACCAGTTTATACTATGGTTGAGTCATTCTGTGGAAAAGATCTTACTTTACAAGTAGATTAAGATCTTTGTGAAGTTTCAAAACCAGTTCACAAAACTTATAAAGGTGTGAATCAAAATTGAATTAAAAATTTAAGGACAGAAAGAGGTGAAAAGAGAAAAAGGCATCATGGAGGGAAAAGTTTCACAAAAGGGGAAAGTTTTTTTAATAGTCATGATTATATTTATTGATAGCTTTTTTCACTTTTTTAAATTGAATTAACTGGGGAGATATTGAAGGGAAGGGAATATATATTACACATAGACACATACATCAGTGTGGTGATAGCTGGAGGGAAAGGGGGTGAGGCGTAGATGGAGGTGGGCAAATGAGGGTAAGGTTGGGATGGAAAGAGACTTTGCTTGGGGCACTGGGAACATGATGTAGAGTGCAGATGATGTCTTCTTGAGTTGTACACTTGAAACCATATGGTGAAAGGGAAGTTTTTAGTGAGAAAGCTAGTAGGACATGGTAGGCTGGAGGTGAGGGTAAAGGCACGTGTGTTGGACACAGTAAACAACCCACACTTGCTAAATTACTAAAATGAAGTCACTTTAGGAAAGTAAGATTATGTCACTCACTCACTGAGGAGTAGTGAAAAGAAGGAGTTTAGAGATTATGAGTGAATCTAAAGACCAGACCTAAAAGTATAGCCACATATAATAGACTAGTGATATCTATTACAATATTTTAGGAAATGATGTGTCATAGTAGAATTATTATTCTTACTATAGATTGGCAATAAATTGAAGAAAATAATAGGAAGAAAAGAAAAGGGTCAGGAAAACTTATTAGAAAATTTGCAATAATCTGGGTGTGGGGTAATAGAGCCTGTGTTTGGGAAGAGAGTATGTCAAGAAAAGAATTTGGGGTAAAAGTAATAACTGGTGACATATTGGGTTATGGGACTAGAAAAAACATAAAGAGTTGATGTCCTGAGCATAAAAGAATTGTGGTTCTAATGACAGATGTGGGAACATTAGGATAGGACTCACATCACAGGATCTGTGCCTATCTGTAATATCCTTGCTAATTTTGGGTTCTCTAAGTCGCTGCTAGCAATTTCTAAAAAAGAACCTGGTTGTACCCACTTAGATGTGGTAAAAAAAAATTTTTTTTTAAGCCATTTCTGGCCCTGGCTGGTGTAGCTCAGCGGATTGAGAGTGGGCTGTGAACCAAAGCATCATAGGTTCGATTCCCAGTCAGGGCACAGGCCTGGGTTGCAGGCCACGGCCTCCAGCAACCACACATTGATGTTCCTCTCTCTCTTTCTCCCTCCCTTCCCTCTCTAAAAATAAATAAATAAAATCTTTAAAAAATATGTAAAAAAAAGCCATTTCTGGCCACTAATTTATAACAATGTGCTTGTACAAAGGAATATAATAGAGTTTTCAGAAAACCCTAAAATGGCATTTTCTAATACAGAGATTTGAATATTCCCACTACCCCTTAGATATATCTGTCAAGTCAAATGTTACTTGTTTTGGTCTTATTTAGATGACATTAAGATTCATCATATGTTTCCGACAATTGTTTTCACTTAACTTGGAATTTTAAAAAACAATGTGTATATTTCCATAGTTTCTTCTGGCTCACCATGCATAGCCTCTGAGTTTTAACAGTCCTTTTGAAGTCTAAGTGGAATAGGCAATACACTGTATTCACTGATACAATTTTGAAACTGTCTGACCGATTATTACATAAAGATGAGCGTTTCACTTAATAAAGCCTTAGAGTAACACAATTTGTTACACCATAATTAAAGATGGACACATCTGTTCCATTTTAATTCAAACTCCTTTGAACATAATTACATAAAGCTGCAAGAACAGAAATTCTCAGTCTCAGAAATTTACTATCAAAAAAACCATTTTGTCTACAGAAACTAGATGGTCAAAGGACAATTTGTAAGATAATGTCAAATAGATATCTCTCACTCTGTATCAAAGCATGAAATAAAGCTAAGACCCCAGATTAAAGTACTGTCCCCATATGAAAACCATAATTGATTAAGAAAACCCAGGTGAAAGGCAGTCTTTATAAAAAGCACCTCAGCCCTGTGGATATATATCTTTATATATTCTTTTAGCCTGTAGATATATAAGAAAGGAAGTAACAAATACTAAGAATAGTGAAAGAGAAAACAAAGATAGGACATATTCAACATTTGTGCATTAATTCTAAACTTACTACTAAATTCTAAATTTTCAGTTATATTAATTTTATACACCATTCTTAATAAACATTCTATCCTTGATAAAGGCCTAGCCATGATATCCAAAATAGTTTTTAAGTTAATAATAATCAGACGCATAAATACAGAAAGCAGAGGTAAAGGAAACCTGACTATGTCAGAATGAATTCTGAAAATTTAATAGCACGAGTTAAATGGCAAGCCATGCACACAAATATCCCTGAAATGTAGGCTGTAGTCTGTTTTATTTATGTTTCCATATCCTGAAGATGGCTTAATGAGAAGATGCAATCAGGATTAGCTAAGCAATGAGAACTTGGAGGGAACAGGGTGGCAGTACGATTTATATAAATATTTGCAGAGACTGGGAAGAGCAGATGCTCCTATAATCCAGACAATGTGTGTGCACTTCATTTTAAAATAAAATAAAACATTTGAAAGCCAAAATATAATTAATCAGAGGAAATGCTTTAATCAACATCTTCCAAATCCTTAAGCACTGCTGAAAAGATTAAAGAAACATAAAAGAAATTAAAATATGATATTCAAAAGAAAACTAGAATTAATCTATTCCTGACATTCTCCTTTATTTCAGATGTGGGATGGAGCATGCAATTAATATATATTTCTAATTTCTGCCAACTAGTAAAATTTCCTAGATATTTAAGGTACTAAATAAGTCACTTAAAAATTACTGTATAATTTACAATGTAGTAATGATAGCACTCTCTTCATTATTAATTTACTGTGAGAAATTTGTGTGCTTGACTTTATTTCCTGTAGTTCTTAACAGAGATTTTTCCAATGAAATGGAGATAGAAAGTTTAAATGTCAGTTTTATATTCAGAGGTGCTTTACCAAAAAAAAAGAAGTTGTCTATCAAGAAAGAAATTAGTATATCAAATCCATGTAGATACCAATTTGGATCATATAAAATCAAAATAAATGTGATTAACTTTGAACTCAGTTTTAGACTCAGTTCTGCTAAACTCAGAATATCTCCTGCTATTATTTCAGTTGTTTCTGCCTAAGATTTGATGAGCTGCTCACTATAAACTATAATTATTACTAAAGCTCAGAGAAGGACAATTTAAACAAAAGATTTTAAAACAATGTCTCAAGGAAATAAAAAGCACATGCATTCATGGCAAGATCAAAATATATAAACACTCAAAGCTCAGAGCATTGCCCTTTCTACAAACAAAGTTTTGTTGGTGACAGGAATTATTTCAGATGTATCACCAGGATATTATAAACAGTTTTTAACATAAGAAGAGCCCCTACAGATAGTTAACAGCTTACTATTCTTAATTGCAAAAATACCTTTTAAATAGAACTTGAGCAGAAATATTGTTTGCATCTCCTAAAATTCTACCACAAAGCCTCTAGCACTTGGGGTTAGAAAGTCATGAAAAGTTAAAAATATAATCCTGCAAAAATATTGCCAAAATTATGATTATTGAAATGTCATGAACCAGAATTTCTTTTTTAATTGAATCTATTGGGGTGACATTGTTTAATAAAATTATATAGGTTTCAAGTATACAATTCTATAATACATCATCTGCATATTGTATTGTGTATTCACTGCCCCAAGTCAAGTCATCTTCCATCATAATTGATCCCCCTATTACCCTCTTCTACCTGCCCCCACCAGGGATCAGAATTTCTTATGATGTGCCCTCCTATAAATAAATTATAATAGTAGGAAAGACTGCTTGACCATTGAAAGATCCATTGTGAAATCCAGACTAGGAAAATGAAAGCAATTTCTTCTGTGTTCTATCATAATTGTGGTAGCTTTGAAAGTCACATTGTACTTATTTGCTCCTTATGTATTAGCTGTTTGATATTCTATTCAGGCAAAAGAATAAAATATCAAACAGCCAGCATAAAACTGAAAGAAGGCATAGTTTCTTGTCTGTCTCTCCATGACTTTTGCTATTTGGTGAGTAATTTATGTACAATGGCCCTTTGATCCCCAAATCCTGTATATTTAATTGTAATTAATTTAGCATTGTTAAAATAGTCAATATTTTATGATCATAAATAACTTTGCCAAATTGCCATAATGGATTTACATATAGGACTATGTTGCTTAAATTAGTGGCTTTTACATACTAAACTTAACAAATGATTTGTAACCAAGACCAATAATAATGCTTAAGAGTATGGCTATTTCTACCAACTGACTCATTGGACAGATAAAGGGCAGAGACTAGTTGTAAGAATGTTCCCTTTATTCTGTCTCCTTTTTCTCATTTCTTATCAGCATACTACACAAGGGGGCATAGAGTTTAATTATTGTGGTTGTTGAATACCATTATCACCATTTAGCAAGTGTATTACTTGTCATAAGGAAATCAGAAGCTAAGTCCTGTTGGGGATTCTGTGACTGGGAAACAATATCTGGAGATCTGAGTCTCATCTCTGCCATTATGTTGCTATGTAATCAATCCTCTACATTGGCCATGTTTATCAAATGAGGAGACTGGTTTAAGAAAATGCCACTCAAGGCATTTGTATGCTGGGCATCGTCAGAAGCAAGCGAAGGCATAAATGTAACTGTACATGGAAAATGGCTCATAAATCAGGAACTGTGCTGTCTAATAAGGCATCCCCTAGACATATATGACTACTTAAATGTAAAATTAAATAAATTAACAGTTAGTAAAATTTAAAATTCCATTTCTCAGTTACACAAGCAAATTTTAAGTTCATAGCTCCATGTGGCTAGTGGCTACCTGTAAAAAAGAAAAGTCTTCATAAATGACTATTCAATACCCACTGGTTCCTGGAACTGGGAATGCTAATGTCCAAAATTATCAACCTATGCAATTTTCAACCTGTTTCCAAGAACAAACAGTGTAGCAAGGTCTTTTATACACAGTTTCCATGTTTTTTTTAACTGTGGTTCTCAACTTTTTTGGGGGGGACTGACAATGAAGTTCAATGATCAAATGATTCTGCTCCCGTTTTTGGTAAAAAATGTTCTGAGCATCAAATAAAAACTATCAAACAAAATTAACACCAAAAACAACATATTCCTACCAGCATGATGGAATGCAATCTCAGAATTTAGAGACTTTCATTTCAATACCTAGTTAATGACTTATATGATTTCATATAATCCTCTATTGAGGATTATAAGGGAATACAATGAATAAAAGTACTTTAATATGTAAGTAATTACAGAGCATCACCAACATTTGCAAACATAGCAAAATGTATACATTCAAATAAGTAGTACTCAAGGAGTTACTTTTCAGAAAAATGAGTGGCTTTTAAATTCTCTAAAATACTTTAGTGGCATCAGGTCTTAATATACCAGGGAACATTTTTATTTTTTTAAATAATTTAAGATTATCTAAAGCCAAATCTGGAACATAATTTCTTGGTATATTCAAAATAAAACAAAAAAAGTAATTAGACATTTTTTCTGTGGCAATAATAATAATGAAATAACATTTATTGAGTGTCCATGGACTATCAAGAAATATTGCACATTTAACATAATTATTCTAGTCTTTATAATTATTTCCCTATCTTACAGATGAGAAAACAGCTGTTCACAGAGGTCTCATACTTGCCTAATATCACATGGCAGACACTCTGCAGAACAAGGATTCAAAATCAGAAACACCTTGCTAGCCCAAATCTGGGATGCTAAGGTTACTTCTTAATGAGAAATTTCAAAGGTTTCTTATTTATAATGATTTTTACTTCCATTACCCCTGTGATAACAATATACCCTCATTCAGATCAATATTTTATGTACATTTTATGATGTGATTTTTTAAAAGAAAAATAACTTGTGAACTCAATTATTCCTCCAAATGCATCTAGATTTTTTGCTGTAAAACACTAATAAACCCTTCAATGAAAATTTAAAAGTCTTCAAATAATTGTTTATTATAATAAATATTAAATGGTTTAGTACAGTTTCATAAATTTAACATTAATACTTACATTTTACTTGAAAATAAGTATATATTCATATAAATTTGCAATGTGAAAAAAGAGAAACAATCATTTAGCTGTACAAGTTTTAGTATGTTTACAAAAGATGAAAAATAGCAACAAAGTATTAAATTTGCTGATTTAGCATGTAACCACTGATTTCATTATATTACTTCATGAAGTTGGTATATAGTTTTAATATAACTTAGAACGACTGTTTCATACATCATTCAGTTAAACAAATGTTCACATAAATATCATGTACCATTGAATATTATCAAGTATACAAACCTAAGATAAAGCTGGTCAGGTGGTACACTAGATGAAGTGAAATTACTACAGACAGTTTGTGTAAGTTAAGTAGGTTCAAGCAGTTATTTAAATACTTGAGGCTATCCATTAGCTTTCAAAGCTCAAAGAAATCACCAAAATGTAATTATATCCAACTTGGTGATTGGCACTTAAGTTTATAAGAGGTTAAGAAAGACCCACAGGTCACAATTGAACAAATAGCTCCTGATCACAGTGCCAATGATACCTTAGAAGAACAAGATTATAGGAAAGGGATCTTGGTATTTAAGAATGTGTAGTTTTTGAAAAGTAAGAAGATTTGAAATAGCAATTATTATTTGAGAAACAATGCCAATGAATCAGCATAAAATATGCCATTTGTGAATAATTAAGTTAGTTTCTACAATGTGTATATATAAACCACATGCAACTTTTTAAAAAATGGTAAGTGCTATAAATCTTAAATTCAATCTCAAGAGCAGTGTTAACAAGCACATTCTCTCTTACTTAGAGGTTTCCTTTCTATAGATGTGTCTTAACCCATTTAATCATGTTCCTAACTACTACCTCATGGCAGGCAATTAAGACTCTAAAAGTATTCAGAATATACATCTGTGTACCCATTTGTTTTGAGACAAGAAAAGAAAATTACTTAGCTGTAATTCTTACTCTCAATGAATTGTAATTACAATGACTCAATCTTTTGATCTCAAATGCTTCCCCAATGCATCTGAGATTTAAAAAAAAATCCACATAGCAAGTTTAAAACCATTCAATGTCCTCACATGTAAGTGAGTGCATCTCCAATTCTTAACATCTAAAGTGTATCCAAAAATATCAGCTTTACATTTCAAGACAGTAGAAGATAGTGAATGGATGACCCAAGAGGTCAAAATGAAAATTAAAAAAACCCTTCAATAGGCCTAAATAAAGTGTCTCTTCACTTAAGGAAACAACCATAAGTTCTCATCCCTGTAATTGGGAGCTGCTATGGTTAACATTCCTTTTACCCAAGAATTATATGGTGTATCAATGTTCAAAGATTTATAAAAATTTAAGTATGGATGATTCAGAATTCCCCTCAGGATTTATTTCCTGCCTTGAGCATCATCATTAAATACATACATTATCATCATTGCACAATGTGGTAGGTGCAGAATGCATAGAAGTGGAGTTTTCCTGTACATACTTTAAAACATATGTGAACGGAAAAACACTTTTAGTTTACTTAATAGACATTTATCTCAACATAAAATCAAAGATCTGAACAAAAGTTTATTCATTGACATTTTTTACATGTTGGATTTTCAGGTCAATAAGACTTCAGCATATACAGAAATAAGAGCACACATGTACATACATATAGACACACACACTCACTCAACCTTAAACAGCACAGAAAGACTTTAACATGCCATATATATATATATATATATATATATTTTTTTTTTTTTTTTTTTTTAAGCAGCTATGTAGCCTAGAACTCACCAACACACCCTAGCTGCTGAAACCTCCTTTTCATCACTATAGTTGTAGTGACTTCCTGGCTCTTCATTTAATTTTCACTGGTGAAGAAAAAATGTCCAGGATCTCCATTAACCCATTGCTTAAATCCTTGATGCTATGAGAACCTTAATGCCCTACCCTCACTGCTGGAAGGTGAGGGCGGGGAGTGGGAATAGGAGGCTGTTCTTCCACTCCTACCTCCAAGCCTACTTCATAATGGGAGATGTGTTCCAGAATCTTGAGTAAAATAAGTTTTTCCATAGAAAGAAAAGCCTGAACAGCTGAAACTTCCCAGCTAATTAGTATTACAATTCAGCCACATACAGGAATTTTTCGACTAGCCAGGTTAAACATACACATCATATAACATCAATGTTATTAGAAAAATACATTTGGAGATTTAAAATGTCTTAAAACCAGTTTTTGAAACTTTTTATAATTTGGGGGATGCCCCCATATATGAAGAACACAAAGGAAGAAATCAAAGTTGTGGCTCTCTAAAATCATATAAAATTTCACAAAAATTTTAATGGACATACTTTCAAGTATTTTTCACATTGACAAATGACCAAACTGTAAAGTCTGGGGAGCAGAGTTTTCCCCAGTATAGAAGGGATATGAGACTTCAAATTACATATTCAGATGTATGAATTTTTATTCTAATTCAGTTGGCTGTTTTGTTTTGTTTTTCTTCTACAGACCTGAAAACAGTAGACAATCTCTTCCTTTTCATCCAGGTTATCACTTTTGCTTTGCTTCTTATGCTAATTAGCATGTTAACATAATAAAACCTTCTCTTGATCCCACTCTACACTTTAACTACTACACCATTCCTTTCTTTCCCATGCAGAAACACTTCTTGAAAGGTCACCTTTACTTATAATTTCCTGTTCCTTTCCTTTCATTCTCTTACCCACTCCTGTTAAGCTTTTAAGCCACCATTTTATCAAGATTATTACTGATGTCCTTGTTTTCAATCCAGTGTTCAATTCTCTGTGATCTGGACATAATAGTAGCATTTGACACAGTTGATCATTTCCTCCTTATTAATACATTTTCCAACATACCTACCATTTACTGTTTCTTCTCCCTTAATCACTTCACCTAATTTCTTGGATTTTTGAATCTACTTCCTTAGTGATCTTATGCAGTTCCAGGACTTGACTTGAACACTTTAAAGATGTTATTTCCATCAATTTGTGTTGTCTATGGTTTCTGATTGGATGTTTATGGTTTTGTGAATCATTATTCTCCTATAGGTAATGATTTTTCTCTTGGTAGTTTCAAGATATTCTTTTTACCTTTGGTTTACCTTGCCTTGATCTGGGTTTGCTTAGTTTCTTGAATCTGTATGTAGTATTATGTCTTTCATCCAGTTAAAGACATTTTTAGACATTGTTTTTCACTTTTTATAGTCTATTCCCATTCCTCTCTCCTGGACTCTAATTACAGTTATGTTAGAACTTTTAATATTGCCCAGATATTCTTAAATATTCTTTTCAAATTTCTGAATTTCTTTCTTTTGCTTTTTTAGATTGAATAACTTCTACTGATCATTCTTCAAGTTTACTCTTCCTTAGTCATCTCCAATTTGCTGTTAAGTCCGTCCAAGGAATTCTTCAATTCTGATACAGTGTTTTTCAATTTGTAGAATTTTCACTGGATTCTTTTCAATGTTTTATGTTTTACTGTTAAGATTTTCTATACTTTCATTCATTATCGGCATCCTCATTTTACCTCACTGAGCACAGTTAACATAGCTACTTTAATATCCTTGTCTACTAATTCCAACATCTGTATTATCTCACAGTTAGCTCACTTTAATAGTTGTTTCTCTTTAGAATGATCACAGTTTCCTGATTCTTCATATGTCAAATAATTTCAGGTTTTATTCAGAGCATTGTAAATGTTATTTGAGGACATTATATTTTCTATCTTACTTTCCAATGAATAGAATATTTGTTTCATCACAGGGTTAATTTAATTGGACTAACACTACAAAATGTCTCACCAGAAGTAGCTCAAATGTCAGCTCATGTCTTTTGTTTTTAGCTGAAATCTTTCTAGTTACGTCTGGTTCACATATTGGCCAGAGATTTGACAGGATTTATACACAGGAAGGAGGGCTCTCCCTCCCTGTCTCTCTGTTTCCCCATTCACTTTCTATCTACTATCTAAAGTTGCTCCAAACTGTTTTCTGATTCTTCATGCCAGAAAAACTTAAGCTTTTATACTGGAGTGTGAGACATTTCTTGCAGAAAATACTAAAAATGGCACTCAAGATAAAAGTTGTAAAAATGAAAAACTCAATGCCAATTACTTATTACAAGTTGCAATTTTTCTCTGTAATCTGCCTGATTTGTAAACTCCTGAGAGCCTGTGAGTAGTTCCTTTGGTATTTCATTTAGAATGTATTATTGTTATTTGCAAATGAAGGTTTGTTAGAAGATTACTCAAGCAGGTTAATTGGGAACCAGCCCTCAATTCAACCCATGACTTTAAATACACATTTAATGCCAAAAACTCCTTAATTAATATTCCTAGTCAAGATCCTTCCAGACTCAAGTATCTAATGGCACACTCAACAATTCAATCAGCTGCCAGATAAATATTTCAGACTTAATATATCCAAGACCAACTTCCTGATCTTTTCTCCAACACCAGTCTTGTTTATGAAGTAGCCTTTCTCATCTCACTGAATTGCAACTGCATTGTTCCAGTAAGTCAGGACAGAAAACTTTGTAGTTCTCTTGGTTGCTTCTTTTCTCACATATCCTTCATGCAGAAGAGTAGGAAATTCTGTTGGCTCCACCATTAAAAATATATTCAGAATCAAATCACTTGTGTTTCACCTCCTCAATGGCCTCTGCCATTCTTTGCCTAGACTATAGCAATAACCTCCTAATTGCTCTCATTGTAACTACTTTTGCCCCCATTGGGCTATATTCACCACAGTACACAGAATGATCCCTTAAAAAGGTAAATCAAATTGCTTAACTCTTCTCAAAATGGTAAGTAAAAGCTGAATTCAGTAAAAATGAGCTGAAAGTCCAAATAATCTGACCTCCACAACTTCTCTGACCTCTTTTCCTACAACCCCAACACTTTCTAGGACTTTGGCTCTGGCTGCTGCTTCTTCCTGGAACATTCCCCCGCAGAATACTAGGTTAGCTAACTTCTTTATTCTATCAAGTGTTTGCTTGAATATTTGAAAATAACACAGCAGCAATCTCACCTCTTTCCCCTCTCCCACCACTTTTATCTGTGTCATCCTGCTAGAATGAAGCTCCACAAAGGCATAGATCTTTGCTCTCATTGTTATCTTAAGTACCTATAATAGTAGCTGGCATATTGTAATTTTTCAATAAATCTATGTTGAATAAATAAATGTAAAGCCCCATTCAGCCTAATTGCAAGATACAGAATCTTAGTCATCCTCTGCTATCTTGGGTCATTTCATGTTTAAGTGTCATTAATTCAAAATTTCTCATCTTTTTCTTTATCTTTAGCTTGGTACCCAGTTTCTCTGGACTTATGTTGAGGAGAAGGAGGTCAGGAAGAGATGTCTGGCCTGGAGCTGCCCTCTGTACTATGCTGTGTTCTGCTGAGATGACCTCTGCTTCTCCTTGTCTCTGTTCCTGCATTCAACCCCCCTGCTAATCTCTGAGAATCACTCATTACATTACACCACGGTCTGCAGTACCATCAAACAACCAAAACTGGAAGTCACTCCACTGGTACTCTCATGTAGCCAATTTTGTACCCTCTTTGAAGGCAGTGGAAAATTCAGCTACTGTCCCAGGCTTCTTCGGAGTCACAAAAATCCTACATTTTTATCAAAACTTTATTGCCTTGAAAATCACAAAATGCCATCAGGACTTTCTCCTTTGTGAATATGAGAAATATCTTCAAGAGTAAAGCCTGCTAATATCCTAGAACAGTTTACCATAGGAATGAAAAATTAATAATTTCCCTCATATTTTCCTAAATTTTTCTAGCTGGGCTAATAATGCAATTAACATGAAACAGATTAACAGAAAAAAATGGCCAGATTTAATACATATATACATGTCGGAGTGCCATAAGATTATGAGGCTCAAGGACACATTGAAGAGTTGAGGCTTGTATGCCACCACTCTGGAGCTAATGAGAGTGGGGGTGGGGGAGGACAATGGGACACAGAGAGGACTTTGAACAAATGGGCCTTGCTAGATTCTTCCCTATTACACACTAGTTCGTATTAAATTGTAGTTATCTATAATGATATCTCCCTTCCCGGAGCAGGTCCTCTATCTAAATCTCATTTAGGCAGTGAGAGAGAAGGTCAAGGTCTTCCCTGAGTCCTCTGTCTCTTAAAAATAACCAGTCTAAAATAGTCAACATCTCAAAAGGCATATTATGGGGTGTCAAACTCTGCTTCCCATCACCCTTCCGCTTCTACATACCCAAACTTATTTTGGGGAGTGTTATCAATAATCCCACCCCCTGATTTGAAATGAGCCTGGGTGGGAACAGAAGCAGAGGGTGGACACAGCTATCTTTGTTTCTCTCCTGTTCTATACTCCTCTGCAGGTCACTGGAGCTATTGGCAAGAGTGAGGGGAATTCAGGTCTGGAAAACAAATATTCTTCTTAAGTACTTCCTTCACTCTAGGAAGTAAAGCTTTTAAGTTTAAAAACTAAGGATTTGCTGCCACTTTCCCCCCCAAAAATACTAATGATAACATCAAATGACTAATTGTTGAATGTCTGCACTAGAATAAAGTGTCTCAGAGTCCCAAGGAGAGGAAATCAAAAAAGTTGAAATGTGAGAGAATGAGGTCAGGCATAGACAGGAGGAAGTGATGATAAGGAGGATATTTCAGTCAACACCTTCAGAATAACCGCATAGATTAGCCTTAACCTTCACCACTTGAAGAACTTACTATATCTGAGTTACCCTTTTATTTTAAAAATGTAGCAAAAGTAATTTTAAAAGATCAGAAATTACAATTAACCCTTTTCTCACAAGGTAGATTTCCACAGTAATACTGAACTTATCTTGGTGTTTCCATGAAACTAAAAAAACATACACTAACTCTGAGGTCTCATAACTTAAGTAAAAATTGAAATTAGGTAAGAGTGTGAATGCCTTCCTGTCTGAGCTGAAGTGTGGTATAGAGATTCAGGGACACAAAAGTGAAAAAAGAAAAAGAACTATCCTCCTTTGACATAAAGTATTGAGAAACAAACTGACGTAACATATTAGCATCAAATAAAGCCAAAATCTAAATGAAGAAATTCTTAGTCTTAATGAAGGTCATATGTAAACATAAAGAGAATTCCACTCCAGCTTTTAAAGGAAACTTGGGAAATTAACTTCCACACATGATTAACTTCGAGGTTTTTAGAGAAAAGTAACTGCCTATATCCCAAGTAATATTATTTAAATTTTACTTTCTTTTATAATTAATGAAGCAATTCAAAGTGATTATCTTTATATTGCATGGGAGTAAATTTTTTTAAAGTTAAATCCTCAGGATATTTGTACAGGGGTTTCCCTTTGCCAAGCACAGTCCCTCAGCCTAGGCTCTGCCTCAGCTGAAACAGCAGAGAGACCTGTCTGGATGCCCTGCTCATTTTAATTATTTATTGATTCTATAGTCTGTTTATATAATATTGTAAATTATATGTTTCTTTATGTATTTACTCCTCTATAATTTGTATCCTACATCAGCTTATAAACTGCATAAAACAAGCTGTGTCTTTACATTTTTCTTCAAAATATGGCCATCATTTAGCAGAATGCTAGTATAGCAGGTAAACAATTAAATATTTGTTAAATAAATAAAAGACAAAGCAAATAAAATATACAGTTAATTGCTCTGAGAACTTTTTAACCAATTCATAGTTTTCTGAATGGCAAATATACAAATACTTGTGAAATGTAACAATGTTTTCTGTTTTTATCTTCTAAGACTCCATTGCTTCTTAAAGTGCTCTAGGGTGCTATGCTGGTAAGTGTTTAACAAACTGCCTTTTCAATAAAAAGTAATGTATGTATATATGTACATAATTTTATCATGAATTTTACTGATGTAAAGGTTGTATAGAATAAAATTTACAAATAATACTATAATGTACAATGATCTTCTACTGAAAATTCCATATATAGCCAATTGATTCTTTTTTAAAGTATTTTATTAATTATGCTATTACAGTTGTCTGAATTTTCCTCCTTTTTCCCTTGTACACCTGGTCCCCCCATTCCCTCTGGCAATCCTCACCCTTAGTTCATATCTATGAGTCATACATATAAGTTTTTTGGCTTATATGCATGACTCCTATACTCCATCTCCTATACTGTTCTTAATATCCTCTGTCTATTCTGTATCTACCAATTTGTACTTCTTAATCCCTGCACCTTTTCCTCCATTCTCCCCATTCTGCTACCCAACTGAAAACCCTTCAAATGATCACCACATCTATGATTCTATTCTGTCCTGCCTGTTTGCTTAGTTTGTTTTTTAGAATCAATTGTTGGTAGTTGTGAATTTATTACCATTTTAATGTTCATAGTTTTGATCTTTTTTTCCCCTTAGATAAATCCCTTTAACATTTCATATAATAATGGCTTGGTGATGAAGAACTCCTTTAGCTTTATCTTATCTGGGAAGCACTTTATCTGACCTTCCATTCTAAATGATAACTTTGCTAGATAGAGTAATCTAGGTTGTAGGTCCTTGCCTTTCATCACTTAGAATACTTCTTGCCAGTCCCTTTTTGCCCACAAAGTTCTTTTTGAGAAACCAGCTGACAGTCTTATGGGAATTCTTTTATAGGTAACTATCTGCTTTTCTCTTGCTGCTTTTGAGATTCTCTCTTTAGCTTTAACCTTTTCCATTTTAATTATGATGTGTCTTGGTGTGGTTCTCTTTGTGTTCATCTTGTTTGGGACTCTCTGTGGTCCTTGGACTTGCATGTCTGTTTCTTTCACCAAATTAGGGAACCTATTAGATTCCTACAATAGGCCATACTACTAAAGCAGGGAGTCAAAGCAGCTCTACCTAATATATAGAAACAAACACAGAGAGGCTGCCAAAATAAGCAGACAAAGAAACATGACCCAAATGAAGGAACAAAACAAAACTCCAGAAAAAGAACTAAACAAAATGGAGGTAAGCAATCTATGAGATGCAGAAACCCTATATATTTGGATGCTCAAAGAACCGATTGTATACTTCAATAGCATAAAAAACACCCAGGCAGAAAGGAAGGTTACATTAGGTGAAATAAAGAAAAACCTACAGCAAACCAACAGGGAGAGAAGCTAAGAATCAAAACAATGATTTGGAACATAAGGAAGAAAAAAATATTCCATCAGAACAGCAAGAAGAAAAAATAATTAAAAAAACAGGGATAGTGTAAGGAGCCTCTGGGACATCTTCAAACATACCAACGTTTGAATTATAGGGATACCAGAAGGAGAAGAGGAAGAGCAAGAAATTGAAAATCTATTTGAAAAAATAATGAAAGGAAACTTTCTTAATTTGGTGAAGGAAATATACATGCAAGTCCAGGAACTGCAGAGAATCTCAAACAAGATGAACACAAAGAGAACCACATCAAGACACATCATGATTAAAATCCAAAAGTTTAAAGATAAAGAGAGTACCTTAAAAGCAGCAATAGAAAAGCAGCTAGTTACCTATAAAGGAGTTCCCATGAGACTGTCAGCTGGTTTCTCAAAAGAAACTTTGTGGGCAACCTAAATTACTGTATCTAGCAAAGCTGTCATTTAGAGTGGAAGGTCAGATAAAGTGCTTCCCAGATAAGGTAAAGCTAAAGGAATTCATCATCACCAAGCCCTTATTATATGAAATGTCAAAGGAACTTATCTAAGGGGAAAAAAAGATCAAAATTATGAACATTCAAATGGTAATAAATTCACAACTACCAACAATTGATTCTAAAAAACAAACTAAGCAAACAGGCAGGACAGAATAGAATCATAGATATGGTGATCATTTGAAGGGTTATCAGTTGGGCAGGGGAATGGGGAGAATGGAGGAAAAGGTGCAGGGATTAAGAAGTACAAAATGATAGATACAGAATAGACAGCAGGATGTTAAGAACAGTTTAGGAGATGAAATAGCCAAAAAACTTATATGCACGACCCATAGAAACAAACTAAGGGGTGGGGGTTTCCAAAAGGAATGGAGGGTACCAGGCAGACAGGAGCAAAGGATAAAAAACTGGGACAAATGTAATAGCATAATCAATAAATTATATTGAAAAATTAAAGAGTATGGATAACAGTAAAAGGAAATAAATTAATTGAAAAGTGATGTTATATTTATTAACTTTGTTATTTGCTTGGATTTCATATGTTATTTGCTTGGATTTCATATCATTTGTTATTTGCTTGGATTTCATATCATTTAAATTTTTGAATGACCGTGTTTAAAAACAGACATAAAATTTCTGAAAACTTAACAATTTCTGCTTCTGAGCTGAAACAGGTTCTGCACATATCTTCTTCCTTGACATTGTCCCTACCTTTTGCATCTCCTACTTTAATCTTTTTTTCTTCTTTGATTTTCACTTATTTATTCTCAAATAGGTCCTTCTACTTTCATTTTCAGTTAATAAAATTCAATGTGACTCTGCTTTCTGTTGCTACATAATCCCACAGCATGCTCCCTTAACATAACTTCAACTACTACTCCATTGCTGATTATGCTCAAAAATATATATTTAGTTCTGCATTATCATTCACATTTCTAAGTAGCCTGCTTTGTGTGTGTATATATATAAGATTTGCATAAAATAATATATATATATATTTCCATGTGGATGTTTTAATTCCTTATGGTCACTTCAAAATTAATGAGCCTAAAATCAGTCATCAAATTTTCCAGTACCCTCCTACTCATGCCTTCACTGTTCAAAGTATTTTTGTTAGACCAGCTTAAAATTTTTAATTTAACTGCTCCTTGACTTACATCCCTTCTTATAAACATTTCCTGCTAAATCTCTTCTGTTGCATCTCCTTCCATTCACATTTCATCCACATAGCTCACACAGGAATTACAGCAATAGTCTCTCCGCTAATCTCTCTGTCTTCTACTGCTGTGGGGTAGCTCAGGACATGGCCCCTCCACCTCAGAGAACAGATGACTGCCTGGCTAGCAGCCATAAGGGGTGAGGAAAACAGCCTGTATCTGGAGCCACAGGCTTCTCAAGGCCCCTGTGCTTATCACAACCCTGTAGCATTTTCACAGACTATTTGGATTCCCTCCCCATGTCTGTAGCTCCCTCCCTAACCCTAGAAGTAGCACCAAGGCTGGGGGTGGTGCACAGTGACTCACGCACATATCTGCCACCATCAAGGCACTCCCTTATAATATGAGTAATAAAGGGCATGTCCACAGTATTTTCACATCTGCTGGTCCTCCAGTATGTGTTTTGTTTTGCTTTTTTAAGAATATCATGAACACAAGTGCAGTATAGTTCCCTGCTTTGGAGCTCCTGCATTTATCCACCTTATCCATCTTTTAGGGTTTCTTACAGTGAGGCTCATTTGTTTTAAATCCTGAGTTTATCATACTTAAACCCTTGATAAAGACCTAAAATGGATTTTATTGCCTATTTCACCAAGTTTAAATTTCAAGCCTCAGTTTCAAGGACTACATAATTGAGACCAATTTATCTTTACTAAGCAATGTCATTATTTAATATCTCCCCAAGGAGATAAAATTCTTAAGTATTATAACTTGTATTTCATTTTCACATAGTTGGTTAGAAAATAACTCATTGATTTATCTCTTTTTGTTAATGCATTTTTAAATTATTGGAGCTGCATTGGGAAACTGAAAAGATATAATTCCATTTGAACAGTAAAAATCCAGTACATTAAAGAAGATATAGATACCCTAAAGATGCTTCTTAAAGAAAAACTTATCATTCACCTATTAATTCAATAGACTTAAGTCAAGTCCTAAGAATTTTGCTAGGTGCTAGGGATACTAGGATAAATAAGACACATTTTCTGCCTTCAGAAAGCTGTAATCTTCTCAGGTAGCATTATAATTAACATATTCTAAAATAACATTGCCTCAGAAAGTCTGCAAATTTTCCTTAAAAAATATTAAAGCCTAAAAATCCATATGTCCTTTCAAGAGCAATATAAAGGGCTTATTAAAGAATATTTCCTTCATTAAGTAAATTAGATAAATCACTTTTTTAAATTAACTTTTTAAAATTTTATATTGAACATCATGAAATAATTAATATTATAAGGATATTTTAAAATATTTATCTCATTTCAAACTTTAATAGGGATTTTCATGGCCCAAACATTTAATTTTAATCTATATTTTTATGAGACAAGTATATTTACATTTTTATAAAATTTTGGCTGTTTTGGAGAACTCAAGACATTTTTGGTTGTAACATATGTTCTACCCAAAAATCAATAGTACTACTTCAAAAATGACATAATTTTTACATGTGGCAAAAAAATATTTAGTTTTAATATTACATATTTCAGAAAAAGAAATTGAACATGTGTATAAACCCTTCTTCAGCACCCTTTTTAAAAGGCTAATTTTAGACCATGTGTAATCTCTTGAGCAATTATTAATATTAAATGGAATACTACAGATATAAATATATTGCAATAAACATTAAATAATGATTGCTTCTCTAAATAAAACACATGTTGCTTGATTTCCCATTAGTAAACCAAAACAACTATATAATATTGAGATTTATGTTCCTATTATAAATTCAGTAAAAAGTCTTTAGTGACAAGAAAATTGATATTCTATTTTTTTGATATTCTATTATTAACAATTCTCAAAGTGTTAGAAGTGACTGTTCATTATAAAGAATTAGACAAGGAAAACAGATATTTAACTCAGATTTATGGAATCATAATATATGTAGTATTTCTGCATCAATAAGATAATAATAATGGATAATGAATAAAATCCAGAGTATTTAAATCCTCAATTATATTTTAAAGTGAAATTGAGACACATTTAAGGAAAGGTATAAATTTTTAAAGATATAATATAGATATCATTTATCCACCTGGATGTTATAAAATTCTTAATCTTCATTGTTATATGAAGTCTTAAAAATTAACTTTCTTTGGTTTAGGGGGATTAAGTAGAAATCTGTCTTCAATGTTCATTAGCTCTAGTGGTCTACACTAAATCTCCTTCTTGGAATTAAATGTCTTAAGAATGTGTAAAGACAGAAAATGAATCCTTTCTGTGAACGTTTTCTTGAATAACTTTGTGTTTCTAATGTGATAATCTGTATGTTATCTTTAAACCATAGTTAAACCACTTAAAAGTCACTTTGAACCAAGAAGGATGTTGGACAAAGATCTGTTTCAGTTCTCAAATGCTATGATCTCATACCATAAGACTTTTTTTTAATTGCCTTAAGACCTCATAGCACATTTTTTCTAAAGTCAACCTGGGTGTCATATCTTTCGTCCATCAAGATATTTGAAAAGTATCCACTAGTAATCCAGTACCAAACATTATAGTAATTGTCAATTTTAGACATTTATGATGACAAAGACATGAAATAAAACTCTCTCACATGGCTGATAACCTTATTTGAAGGCAAATGCAGAAAAAATATTCTAAATTTATTTTGTAAAAAGTAATACTGTGAGAATATATGCACAAAGGTAGTGCTTTAGAGACAAAAGACATGAGCTTGATTCTATAAATTCTATTTAAAAACGTAAGTATCACTACGGTGGCAAGAAGGTAGAAACACTAGAGTGAAGAAGGTGGAAATAGGATGGGGGCAGGGGCAGCAAAGCTGGCTTCGAAAACTGGCTCTGCAGTCTCCTAGTGCTTTACCTCAAAAACCACGTACACTCCGAACATCATTCTTCTCCTATGATTGTTCTGAGTATGATGAGAAACTTTAGTAAAACGTTTATTGTACACTGGATTCTTTTACCTTAAAACTGACATAAAAGGCAATTTAAAATTGATCCCTTTTCTACGGAAGGTTACTATATACAGACATTCTCAGTTTTTAAATACTTTATAAAGAAGCTATATGACTCATTTGTTCAGGAGCAGACACCCAGAAATGTGATCATATACTCAAGTGTGGGTTACTTTCTCTACTGGTGAATCATAAATCTATGTTAAAGTGATTCCAAAGTGGAAAACTGCAATATAAATATATTGGTTAAAGAGAAAGAAAATTTTGGGGAGAGTGGCACCTATGAGGTTTGGATTGTTTACATACATCTCTCTGTGGAGCTTGCCCTTCGGTTTTTAAAATTTATCAAAGTGAGGATAAATATTTTTTCTGGAACAGTACAATCATGCCAAGCAGAATTATTCCAGTGACTTTGAAGTAGAGTCAGTGTGGGCATGTTGTCTTCAGGCTACAGTCATCAAAGATGTTGCTGAGCTACTACTTCATGACCCAGTCCATTCTAAGGGTTCTGCTGCTGCTTCACCAGGCTTAGAGGCTGCAGAAAACTTTATTGAAGCTGCCTGTGGACACTCAGATCTTGCAGCCTCACAAGCAATGGCAGGGGGATATCGGGAGCGGTCATTGCTAATTTCAGGACCCAGGGATTTTCTCTTTGGCATCTTCCCTGAACTTCTAATACACGGAGAAACCTTTCCAGTATGGAGGGCAAACATCACTCTCCAATACAATGTGTTCAACATATTTTTTCTATATCCATGAGACCCCTTCCTTTCAACTCCTCCATCATCATTCCAAATGCTTCTAAAGATATAGCTTTCAGAAAAAATTCAGACAGACTTACCATTTCCTTTCCATTCTACTTATGCTTGGTTTGATGACCACAGGAGTGATATACCTCCTTAAATGGATACAATGACTAGGAAAACAGAATGCATGAAGGAAACTATAGATAAATAACCCAAAATATTATTAGTTCACATGGGTATCACCTCATATGTTTAATTTCATTGAAATCATTTCAAACATATGAAAGTTCTTTAGAAAATTCTATTGGCTTAACTCAGATGTATTGTTTTTTTGTATTTTTAAGTAGTTGTTTTAGGACTAGTCAGGATGGCCTTTATGGGAGAAAAAAAAGGTGGTAGAGTCTGTTGCAATAATGGTTCTCTTCTGTTACTTTTACTTCTCCACCTTTTAAATTACAGAAATCTGGGTACAGAAGCAAGAAGATGGTGGGAAAGGCTTTCCATCTGCCTCAACTAGTCTAACTTGAAAAAAGAATCCCAAAGGATTCTCAGTCTATTCCCTACTTTGAAAATGGTGTAGGATCCCTGCTTTTACCAGCCCATGAGTTTCATTATTTCCACTCATTGGTATGATGGTGTACACTGTGACTGTCTCTCTACCAACATCAACCTCTCCTCCACCTCTTTCCTTCTGGGTAGCATTTGAACAAGCCTAACTGTCTTCAATTTTGAAATTCAAAAGTCTTCCCTGCCTGTAACCCCCTTGTAAACTACCTCCCCTTCTCTTAAAACTTGATGAAATGTCTACAGTCTGTCTCCAATATCTCTCCAGCTATCTTTCCTCAAGCCACACAATTACTTACACTCTATAGAAGCAGCTCCAACCAAGGCCGCCTCCTAATTGCTATATTCAATGGGAAGTTCTCAGTTCTTATCTCATTTCCAGTTTACTATTTTTGGATCTGCACCCACCTCTCAATTGTTAGCTCTGTCAGGACACCATGTGTCTAGCAAATAGAACTCACCCAAAAGCCCATTGTCTAATGTATGAATTATAGATAGTCACAGAAAGCAGTAGTTCTATCTAACTTACAATTATGCAAAGAAAATGTATTCTCTTTAAAATAAGATTAAGACTTTGACCAGAAACCAATTCAGATATGCTTAGTATTTTAATATTTTATTCCTGTCTTTGTTGCTTTGATATTGCCATTGCTATTTGGCTCTGTAGCATATTTCTTCACCAGGTCATGTGGAGAATTTTTTTTAATATTCTCTTCAAAGTGATTTTCTACCCAGACTATTCTTGAGAATAAATTACAAAGTAAGAAGAACAGAATACCCTACCAAATAATTCAAAATATTTAGCTGTCACTAATCTTTCCCAAGATCATCATGAAACAAACCCTCATAAGAGTTCAAACTATTTTACCATGGTGATTGTATTTCTTTTACATAATTTTTATGTACAGAAATTTTATGATAGGGAATTGTTACATCTTATTTTTCATTTCATAATACAAATATCTTATTTCTTCAATAATTCAGTAGGTAGCATACAACTAAGGAAACCAAAGTAACTTGTCTAAAGATATACTTAAGTAACTTAAGGAGATAAAACTTTATTTTTCCAACATCTATGGAAAATTATTTTTATGTTTATTTTGTGATTATCCATAAATAATAAGGTTGTTATGTCATCATTAACTTGATAACATGAAAATATAGTTAAAGTAACAGTGCATATAATATTTAGAAATTTAAAAAATATATAATAAAGGGAGATTTTGAAATTGAAGGAAAGAATGTATTTTTTTTTTTACTTTCTTCTGGTGTGAAAATGGAAACCAAGGAATTCTAATGATCAATTTTATATATCTTCCAGATAAAATGTTCTTAAAAATTTTTTTAAATGATAGTAATATTAAATGAATTTTCACAAATAAATAAGCTTTTTTATTTGTGAAAATTCATTCAACCATATTCTTTTGTATCTCCTCTAGTGGGGTGTGGTGTAGGAGACTGTTCTGCATGGCGTGGGCCCAGCTCCCACTTGGAGATGCACAGGACCCATGCCCACAGATATGTTCTCCCGTGGGGAATCAGGCCTGCAATGTGCCTAGGCCGCTTTGAGTCTTGTTCTTTCTAAAATACTCCCTCACCCTGAATTGAGGACATTTACTGCAAAATAACTTCTTCAAATCCATGCTAAACCTTCCAAGGATGAGTGTAACTGGTTCAAGGACTTTTGTTTTTTCATTTGCAAATATCCCTCTTCTGTGATGTGATTAGTGGCATTGGCTCCTTTGTTTTCTGTAAAAGGTAACCACCTAAAGTGAGCCTGTGCATTGTAAATGAGGACCTTCTTGTAATGTGCTGAGAAACCAAATAAAGGCCAGTCATGTGGTCATGGCAAGGGCCAAGGGCCTTTGCTCCCCTTGAGAGAAAAGCCATGCTGTCCCTTTTCCTCCACCGGACTCAGTAGTCCATGTGAATGTCTCATTCCATCCATAATGATGCAGACACTGCAGGCTGGAGTCTGCATTAGTCTCCCAGACAACGTACTCCATAACTCTCTACTAATTTGTCTCATCTACTCACCACAATCTAGTCTATACTGGTCCAATCTAGTCCGTACTTTCAATGTGTTCACTGTCTTTTTCTACTGAAGATAATGCCATCACTATTGTGCATTTAAGCAACTCTCACCCTTCTTGACTCTCTGGGGATGGAAAAGCATGGCCAGTGTCTCCCATCACTACCAAGAGCATTCACATCGTACCTTGGTGACTCTTGTAACACACTGAACTTTGAAATTTACTTAGTCACCTTCAATTGTCTGAGCTTAGGGCAAGTGTGGGAGTGAGGGGAAGGTGTTTATGTTGGTGTCTTCTTTTTCCATTTGTTTTTGTCTATTTTTTTTACTGTGGTAAAATATATATAAAAAATTAGCAATTTTAGTTAATGTGTACAGTTCAGTGACATTAAGTATATTCACATTGTTATGTGGTCATCACTCTCACTGTTTACAAAATTCTCTTTAACTTCCCAAACTGAAAATCCATGCTTATTTAACGATGAATTCCCCATGTTCCCCTCTCCCCTGACCCTGACTGTCATCATCTACTTTCTGTCTTTATAAAGTTAATTATTTCAGAAGTCTCATATATACAGAGTTATACAGTATAACTCTGTATACAGAGTTATATAGTATTTGTATGATCATTTCACTTAGCATAATGTCTGCAGATTTCATCTACATTGTAGTATATGTTAGAATTTTCCTTTTTGTTTTTAATTTCAGAGATAGAGGAAGGGAGAGAAAGAGAGAGAGAAACTTCAATGTGAGAGATAAACATTGATGGGTTGCCTCCTGCACATGTCTGACTGGGAAGCAACCCATAACCTAGGAATGTGCCCTGACTGGGACTTGAACCCATGACTCTAGAGTTCACAAGGAGATGCTCCAACCAACTGAGCCACACCAGCCAGGGCAGGATTTTCTTCCTTTTTAAGACTGAATCATAGTCCATTGTATGAGTCCCTGTTTTTAATTATTTTGGGTAGTGTTGGATAATATTTTTAATTTTTTGAGAATTATTATACTGTTCACAGTATTTTACATCCACCATACCCTAAAATGTTCTCCTTAGGCCAGATTACAAATTTGAATAGAAACAATGAGATCAGGTATATCTGCTGTTATTGTTGTATCTTCAGTTACCCCCAAAACTTAGCAGCTCAAAACAATAAAGATTTAGTATTTCACAGTTTCTGTGGGTCAGGAATCTGAGCACAGCATAGCTGAGTGCCTTGACTCAAGCTGAAATCAGTTATTGGCAGGGACTGTAGTCAATTCAAGGTTTCACTGGGGGAAGATCTGCGTCCAAATTCAGTCTATTTGGGAAGTCTCCAAAGATGCCCTTCTAAGTCACCAAGATGGCTATTGACAGGTCCCAGGCCTTCACTGGCTGTTGGTCAGAGATTTCAGTTCCCTGCCACCTAGGCCTCTCTACAGTGCAGCTCATAATACAGCACATTGTTTTTTTCCCAGAGTGAGGGCTCATGATGAGAAAAAGAAAGAGCAGAAGAGTTTTAGCAACACAAAATCAGTCTTTTTGTAACCTAATTTCACAATGATATCCTACTACTTTTGCCATATTATATTCATTAAAAGTGAATCACTAAGACCAGCCACACTCAGGAAAGGGGGTTACAGAAGAGCATGAATACCAGGAGGCTGAGATCATTGGGAGTCACTCAAGAGGCTGCCTATCACAGCAAGAGATTTGTTTTGCTTTGATTTTCACTGTTGTAACCTAGAATGACTAGCATCTATAAGGCACTCAAACTATTTGTTCAATAAATGAATGAATAATAGGCAAATGCATAATTTGTCCTTTCATATGTTTATATAAATGCTTAAAATCACAGAAATTTTAACATAGTATATCCTAATTTAGGATTTTAACAATGAAAATACATTTTCCCTCCCATTTTATGTTACATTAAAATATCAGAATCAAATTTAACATCTCTCCCAGAAGGCATTAGGAAAACAAAACCACTTACTGAGTCCTTTTATGTATTTCCTGGTATTCTGGTAGAAACTTTATCATTTTATGACATATGGGAAGAGATAATATAGTCGAAGATAATGTAGTCTATTTTAAGAATTTAACATCAGTTACTGAAAGGCATTTATGCTTCAAGTTAAGGAAAGCAAAGATTATTATGATGAAAATATGCATGCTATTTTTTCTTGGATTCTTTTTTTTAATACCAACATACTGATCTGTCAGAGGTATTTTTAAATTAGATCAGTAAATATAAAAGGAAAAACTGTTTATTAAGCATGACAGGCTGCTACACTGGGTATAAAGGTGTACCTAAATGTGCCCTAGTTCTTCAATATTTTTAAACAATGCTATTTAGTGTTATTTCCTGATGTAGGTTACTTACAATCAGAATTTTAGAATTTATGATGATTTATTAGGCTTTCTGAAAATTGTTAAGCATGTTATATCATCTATTTTTACAAATGTGAAAGATGTACTCTTGGATTTCTTTTAAAAAGATCAGCCCATTTAAGGAGAAAATTGGAATATTCAATAACAGTATGTTGGACAATTCTAGGGAAAAAGCCGTGCAATACATTCTCAAATATTTTCAACAACAACAAAAACAAGACATAACTCTTAGTCTGAGAAGATTATTAGCTATCTGGAGGCTGTGGTACCATGAAAAGAATGGTGGAAAAGTTTCAGCTTCTAGCCCACTCAGGTCTCCCTCAGGTCAACAAGAAATGACTACCTCACGAAATACGCTGAAAACTGTTTCAGGGCCACTCCTAGGTTTTCTAAGATGTTTGCAGTTTTCAATTAGTAGTGCTGCTAGTGGTGGCTGAGCAGAGAGTACTAGCAAAATATTTACCATGCTATTTGTTGTGAGATAATGATGACAAGAAAATGGTATCAAATTATTTTTATATTTCATAGTGCCTTCTACGGTGAATGATGAAAAGTATTTTTGGATTTTTTATCCCAATAGTGAGTACTAAATTGTTTTTTACTGAACCTAACTCATAATAAAATAAACTTTAAATATACTCAACATAGCATATATATATCCTTATAAACAAAATAAATTCTGAAGTCCCTTCTATTTCCAATAGTTTAATTCTATGATGGCCACTTATACTAATTTTTAAGGAAGTAGAAACATTTTTCACTTTTAACAATCACATTGCATTTTATGTATTTTATAAACTCAAAATCTGACTTTATGTTGTTCATGTTTCAAAATAATTTTATAAACACATGTATGTCTTTTAGCTTCTTAAAAATTCCTAACTCAATGGACTTTTTAACATCTATTAATATCTATAACCATAAACTCTTCTAAAAATTAGAATTCCAAGTATGTTAACTACATGCCAAAATTATGATAATTATTACTAAAATTTCTTTAGAACCTCCTAACTTTGCCATTAGAACACATGAGTATACCAAGAATAGTTGAAATTCAATTTGTTTTTTTAGAGCATGTAAATTTCACTGCTGTTATCCCAGAGGGTTGATAGTTAGCCAATATGTCAATTAAAATGTTTCAATTAGTGTTTTAAATTTGGAAGCATTAATTATTTATAAATTATTAACAATTAAAAGCTTAAAATAAAAATGTAATTTTGTTAGAAAAAAGAATAGTAGAAAAGAAATGGAAGGGTGATCTTGTAACAGTGCAAACTAGGTTTTGGCCACTTAGCACCTTTTTTATATGACCCAGTGATTTGTGTTGAAGGAAACAGGTTTCTATTAACAAGGTTCCAACCTTCTGGGGGTGCTGAGAGCACTCCTGCTCAGAGCCCTTCTCTCCCACAAGACCCAGAATTTCTGTTGTTCCCCAAACACTACAAGCCAAAGCCATGACCAGAAGTTTACCATTTCCTTATCTGTCTTTAAGCCTGCTACACAAACAGATCTCCACCTTCTCCAGCAAGGACACTTATGGATTTCAGAGTATCTTCTCATAGCAGCTCCCTCCTTCAGGATCTGGGATACACTACTCTCAGCCTCCATGTAGATGTCCCAGAAACAACCGTGTGCCATTCTACATTGGATCATGGTATCCCAGGCTGGAGCGCAGGGAGGCACATGCCCCAGTGTGGGACCTGCCTCCAGGAATGGGCATCCATCCTCTGCAGGGTCCAAAACCCTGGTACACCCAGCATCTCCTGGTCTTACAAGCAGTCCTGTCCATATGGACAGCAGGGCCAGAGCCCTAGAATATCCAAATGCCAAAAGCCCAGAAAGAGAGCTTACACCAAACTCCAAAGCAAGAGAGTGACTTCTCTGTACCAAGTGCAAGAGAGAGAGAGAGAGTCCTTCTGCCATTGAATTCCGCTCTCTTTACGAACACCCAAAAAACGAATAGCCCTACCTCCTTCTGACAAGCAGACCAGTTTCAGAATATGCTATTCAAAAGTAGGATCCTTGAGAAATGCAGAAGCCTTCAGCTTAGCATCCCTTGTCACAGTTCAGTTCCAAGCATCTCTCATGAGTTTGTGTATTCTGGCCTGGGTCTTTCTCGCAGCACACATTCCTCTCCTTGAGTTTCCTCCAGCCTTTACTCCAGCCATCAGCTCACCAGTGCGTCTGTGTGCTTGGCCAGGAAGGTCTCCTTCAGTGCTGCCACCTCTGCCACCATCTTCTGTGCAGGAGGTGAGCTGAGGGTGTTTCCAGTGGAACTACAGACCTACTGACAATCCCCAGATCTACACGCAGACCTCATGTTTCTTGGCACACTCCAATTTAAAGGCTTCACTCAGACATTTCTGAGTGACTGAATATCCAGCTCCTCCTATGGTGTGTTAGTGTCCGCCATTTTTGTCAGCTCCACAGTGTCTTTAGCCCTGTTTCAGCTGCCCTTTAGTCAGGGCAAGAGTTCCCAACCACACACAGGGACATATACAGTCTGTCCTGGGTGGGGTACCCAGGCATCCAGCCCCCACAGCTTATGCAGGCACTGTATGAACTTCCCCTTTTGCTATTTCACAAGTCACTCTGCTGGCATACATTCTCACAGTCCTGTTCACAATTTGTCCTGGGCAGCAGCCTTCTTCCAAAGATCCTCCCTTCAGAAGGCACCTGCTCTTAATCTGCCTTTGTTAAGCAATGTGCTTCAAACACTGTACCTTCCACTCCCTGGGCAGTCCTTCCCATCCACATGTCTTTTTGCAGGATTGGGGGTACTTCTCTATTTTCAGGGGACCTCTGCCCCAACCTATTCTGTTATAATATGACCACATAAAAATCATGTTCTTTATTATTGGTTAAAACTTAAATGATAAGCAGAATTGCAGGACAATAAATAGACTATCGTAATTTTAATGTCTAGAACTTCTTACAATCTCAGGAAGGGGTTTTTCACACTCAACAAAGTTTGTATGATAACACTGCAATTTCTGTTTGTACAATGATAATTTACTTGGTTGTTGTTGATTAAGTTACCAAAAAAATAATGTTCCCAATGAGTGTTTTTTAAATCTAACTTCCTAATGTTTTACTCTTCCACTTTTAATATTTGCAATTTGAAAGTAACATTTGAAGTCTAAGCTGCAGAAACAGTTCTTTGGTGGCACTGTGAATACTGAAGCTCTCTAGAATCTGGTGAGGCAGTTACGATGTTTTGTGTCTGATCCTTAAACTCCTTCACAATGTATTTTCCACATAAATTCTTTCATACTACCAATACATGGAGAGAAAACTGAGGTCTTAATCAGGCTATTATTTTTTCATTGATAAAAAGAATCAGCTATTAAAGTGTCATCTATTTGTTGGGAAATGAGTCATATTTCATTTTATCACTTCAAATAAAAAATTTCCTTGTAAAATATAATGTGTCTATAAACCTGGAAGGGGCATTTGGTAGGGGTTCTTAATAATTCAATGTCCAAAGTTTCCAGGCTCAGGGTGTCTGTGAATATGAAACTGTAAGATATTTTATGTTGAGGAATACATTTCTAATTAGAGGATCCAGAGAGAGGGAGAAAGAAAAAGCCAAAAGTAAAGGATGACTCAAACATTTTGGTCCAAACAACAGAAAGAACAGATCATGCCATCGACTGGGAAGGGATGATTCCAAGTGGATCTGGGAATTTCAGCTGGAGTTGGGAGGCTGGGAGTTTTGCATGGGTTAACTTTGAGATGTCTATATGATGAATTAAGCCAATGTGAAGTAACTGGACACAGTATGGTAAGAAAAGTCAAAGGAAACAAAACAAAATTATGATGATCAGGTAAGTAACAATACTATAAGGATATGCTACAAAAATCCTAGGATACATCCCTCCTGAGGGACCATTTCCAGTTTTGTGCACATGCTAACCTGCTTTTCTTCCCAATGCATTTGAAGGCAAAGGTATCTGTCTTGCCTTCAAGAAAAAAAAACATTTTCTTTCCACATATATTTTTGTTGTTGTACCAGTGATATATAGCTATTAAACATGGTTATAAATATTTAAACTATTAATGGTTGTGTTACACATTATAAATAGCTTTATGAGCTCACCAAGCAGTGTAAGTGATACACTCTAGTTCCCCAAGGAACTGTGGATAAAGTCACTGCCACGGCAGAGGATATAATGTGCATTCACCAGTGACAAATGAGTGCTATGTCAGTAACAGATACTACATTGAGTTTATTTTAGTCAGTAAAATTGGTGGCAAAGAGAGGATATTATGTAAACTGATCTCATCTAAATGATAGGACACAAAGAAAAAAAAATTCAAATTCTTAAAGAGTTAGCATTACACCAGAGGAATAAAATAGTGGGTTTTTAAAAATCCTGTAATTAATGCAAAAGAATGTATCAATGGCATTGGTTATTTAAGAACCTTACATACCACATTTAGAATTTTTCTACTCTTATCTTTTTCTTTCTCCTTTTCTGCCCTCATTTTTTTTAAAGTATTCTTCTTTCTTAGGGAGAGTTCTCCTTCTTATCTTTAAGATCACTGTTACAGGTTAAAATTATTGAGTCATCTAGGCAGGCAGCTACAGTGTAAGATACAGAAGGGAAGATGGGCCAGCCTGACAGAGGTCCAGTTTCCTGGACACAAGCCGCGTGGTCCTCCTTGGGTTGGTCACTTCTCTCTGTGGGTCTTGATTGTGCTGCGTATATCTGTTCCTCTCTCAGCTTTCTCATCTGTAAGAGAGAAATAAAGCACAACCCAACAGTTATTGTAAAGTTAAATGAATTAATGTAGAGACTTACTAAGTATACTACAGTAATATAATTAATATAATGTAGTATAATAATTGACATTTTCTAATTAAGATTAATGTGGGAAAAGGGACTTTAGGCTGTTTATATTTTTGGTCCTTAATTGTTGAGCTCCTGACTTTATGTCATGTTCTTTACCGGGTCGTTATCGTACATAATCTCTAATCTTTAAAGCAACTCTGAAAAGCAGTGTCATCTTTTATCAGGAACTGAAAATAATAGTTACAGAAGTGATGTCCTCAGAGTCACACATATCAAAAGTGACAAAAATAGATGTTGGTCCAGACCTAGTGTGCCTAATCCCAAACCTATGCCCAGTTCCTCACCCATAAAGACAGGAGAGGTCAGTAGTATGAGGTCCCTTGATGGAGCAGCACTGGGCTCTACGGGCCTGTGCCCCAAGCAAGTCCTGGGAAGGCAATGTTCTCATCCATAAGATTACATTAGATCATCTTTAAGAATCCAGGAAAATAATTTCCTGGAATGAGTGAAGATTCTGGGATCTGTATGTTTTTTAAAGTGTGGTTTGTTTTTGTAACATCAATTACCTAATTAAATCCTTTGGTGTTCTCAGATTAATCTCACGCAAGCACTGACGTCGACACAGAGAAGGAATTTCCCTAGGTCTGCGTCGGCAAGAGAGAGCTGTCTAGAGTCCAGAAACTCTGTTTGCTCTTTCATTCTGTTCATGACATGCTTTAAACATTCCCCCAAAAGAGTAAAATTATATGCTGCAACAAAGAACACAATATATTGTATTTTCATGTACTTACATTGTTTCGGGTATTTTTAAGAATAGTTTATTAACTATTTTTAATAGTAAGGCATTATTTTTTAGCTATTTTGAGATATCATTTGCTCACTTATATATTAAATATGGATAAATAAACTTGATTTAACTCTTCATTTCTGCACAAAAGACAGAAATGTCCTTCAGGATTTAAAGAAATTAAAATGAATTTATATTTCCTGTGTTTTTATTTTGTTCATTTGAGCTTAGAGTAAATAAATCTGGACTATATCAAGCATCTTTCAGACAGGAAAGTTGTCTTATGTTACCTAAAAGCCATATTACAAAAATTGTGTCCTTTTTTTCATTAATGCAAAGTGATTTATTAAATTTTGTGAAGATACAAGGATAAATTAATTCTAGCTCCAGACCTCAGATAGTCTTAAAAAGAGATCAATAACAGTTTTGGTAATGAAATACTGTATTTAAAATTGAGGATGAGAGGAGATTTCAGCATAAATTATTTTGAGTGTTTTTTAATATGTAAAGTTAAAATACAAAGCTGACATGAGAAATTTAATTTTTTTCATTAAAAATCAAAACAATGGATACAAATTAAAACACTAAATAAAGTAATTAATATAATTCTATGATCCCTGATGCTTCTTTATAATTTATAAAACTCCTGCCAATTTTGTGATATAGTTCTAATTTCATAAAAACTCTCACATTAACTAAATTAGTATACTGCATTTGAAGTAACACATGAGAATCTATACAATAAAACATTACATTGATTGATTGTGAAACTTAACAGTGCTTAACACTTATTTAGCACTTTATATCCTCAAAGCACTTTACAAACATTAACTAATGAATCACCATGTCACTGATGTCAGAAAGGTGGTAGAATTCCCATTTCTGAGATGAAGAAATTAAATAAAGTGGCTTGTGGCAATGAAAGACATTAGAAAGTCTAAATATCAATACCTCAGGAAAGTTTCAACTAAATGACTAGAGCAGAGCAGAGAGTTGGCTATGTGTATATGATGCAAAAAAAAAAAGCAGTGCAAGTTAATAACATATAATCCTAGCCACATTTTAACTATGGCGTTTAAAAGAATATATGGCCATGGTCAATCCATATTTTCTTACTAGCATTTGCTATTCCCAAAGAACTATTATGTAGCTAAATCTGCCTAGTATTTTACATTTTTAAAATATAAATCTTTTATCATTAAAAATTCCTTGTGAATTAAAAAAAGTTGTTTAGAAGTTTTTAATTTTTCATGATTAATCATGTTTGACAAAACATCAACTACTAGAAGTGTTCAAAAATCATCAAGATAAACTAATACAAACCAAAATTTTTAAGTTATACCAAGTTAGAATGATCTTTTTATAAACTCCAATCAGTAAAAGTTTTACAGATTCATAAAGATACATAAAATACTTTCTGCTACTTTCACAGAGGCACACAAGTTCTGGTTTCCTTCTTTCTCTCCACCTGAATGAAACTTGCTTTCTTCTCACTCCCATTCATCCTTGTTCTTGAATCTTTCCTGGGTGAGTCGAGGACCTGAAGGTTGCCTGACACCTGGATGTGCAGGGGCAGGGCCAGCTGCCAGGGCAGAAGCTGTCGGATAACATTGTTATTGCAGGATTCCACATTAACCAAATTTTCAAAAGCCCATACTGGTTTTATCCTAATTTCTCAATTCCCACAGTAACAATTTTTTAATTGAATTTGAGGGGTATGTTATTATGGTGACATGGTACCAGGTTGCCAAGGAGCAAATATACTCCAGAAGACTGACTCTAAAAGCAGAGCATGTTGACATATTTTTGCTTCTATGAATTTCTTATTTATATCAGTCCTGACCTGGGCAAAAGTGAGGTCCAAAACTAAAAGTTCTATAAAAACACTTTTTTTTTTACTTTTATTACTGCAGATTTTATTTATTTTTAATTTTAGAGAGAGAGGAAAGGAGGGAGGGAAACATCAATGTGTGCTTTCCTCTTGCACACCCCCTACTGGGGACCTGGCCCACACCCCAAGTATGTGCCCTGACTGGGAATCCAACCAGCAACCTTTTGGTTCACTGGCTAGCACTCAATCCACTGAGCCACATCAGCCAGGACTATAAAAGCACTTTTTAAAAAGTGATTTATTTATTTAAGCCACATAAAAAATTTCTGTCTCTTTGGTTTTGTTACAGGGTGTGGCCAAGGGGGGACCCCAAATGGACATTTAAAATGGGGTCCAGTACTCAAGGTATTCAGAAAATACTAGGATGTCCTACCCCCACCCCCAGGTGTGGGTGGAGGAAAGAGACAAATGGAGCAGGCCCTTTGAGAACTGTTTTGCATAGCAACAGCTCTGCAGCCAACCTCTGGGGTGTGGTTATTTAGCATAACTATAACCTTTGACTGGCTACTTAGATATGTTAAATAGCTATGGCCATGCTCTGAGCCAGGGGGATGGAAGTAACTTCCCCACCAAGATGTAACTGGGGGGGGGCAGGTCCCCCGAGTTACAGCGCCTGCATGAAAGCTTGGAGATGATTGGCTCCATGACATGGGGCCACATCTGCCCAGACCCACGATGGTGACCAGAAAAGCTGGAAAGGATAGCAGATTGAGGGCAGGTGTGGCCAAGTGTGGGAGGAGTCGGAAGTGGGGGCTGCAGAGGAAGATTGGGGCGGGATTTAAAAGCCCAGGCGCGGCAGCCACAGAAGAGAGAACCACGCAGCTTTTGGCAGAGCAGAAGGCTCGCGCAGCCCTGTGAGGAGAGAGAACCACGCAGACTTGGTTGAGTATAGGGCTCTCAGCAGCCCTGTGGGAGAGAACCAAGCGGATTTGGCTGAGTACAGGGCTCCTGCATCTCTGTGAAGAGAGAACCACGCGGACTTGGTTGAGTATAGGGCTCTCGGCAGCCCTGTGGGAGAGAACCACACGGCTTTTGGCAGAGCAGAGGGCTCTCCCAGCCCTGAGAGAGAACCATGCGGCTTTTGGCTGAGTGAGGACTCCTGTGGTCCTGGGAGAGAGAGGACCACGTGGCTGGGGCAGTGGAGAGAGGACCACGCGGTTCTGCCAGAGCGCAGACCCCCGCAGCTCTGGTAGGAGAGGACTGCGTGGCTTTGAGGTGCTTCTTTTGGTCACGTGGCCTGGGAAGCAAGAGAGACTTTGCCTGGAAGAAGGGTGAAAGAACTCTTACCAGTAGCCATGAGACGGTGCTGCATGGCTTTGGATTAATTGGAGATCCTGCCTGGACGGCGACACAGCTGATGGTGCCGAGAACCGAGAGAGGCCTACCAGCCGAGCACGGATTACTGGGAATTACTGCCTGAGACTGGACTTCTATCTCCTTTCCTGAGATACGGTACCCCAGACTGGGCAAGGGGGAAGGAAGGACTGAGTGTGTTTGTGGGTGTTTTAAGGGACTTTGGGATTTTGGTAAAGACATTAGGTCACTACTTTAAGTTTGTATAGCACTAAATAAACGTTTCCTTTCCTTTTCACGAATCTCTGGCATTGAGAGATATCTTTCCTTTAAGGTGGCGGACAAGATGGACCTGAGTCTCTTTCAGTAAGAGCATCACCGTCCCAGGGCCCCCCTGGTTCTTGCTCTGTAACAGTTTTTCAATTACAAAATACCTTTGTAAACACCCCAAAATCTGGTCTATTTAATTGATTTTTCAAATTCTAATATTTGTTTTAAATATAAATATTTTAAACATATATACTTAATGCACTCTACACATATAAGGCAGTGAGAAAGAAAAGATAAACTCATTGGAGCACAACTCATCTGAAATTTTTCAGCTTCACCTTACTTTGTCTTTCTATAGCTTAAAATATCAAATTGAGTTTTGAGATTTGAATTTTTAATAAAGAAAAATAATTATTGCATGCTCTAAGTTCGATTCAATAGCTATATTTATTATTAAATTCTGAAAAAATTTCTATAAATGTATTAAGATGCACAGATTTTATAACTATAGAAAATAAATCGATAGATACATATTTTTAAGAAGAAAAATGGAAAAGGGAATAAGAGTTTTTTCATAAAATGTCTGGAGGTAGTGTTTGTGTTAATGAGAAGCATTATCTAACCAAAGAATCCTGGTGTCCTCATTTCCATTTATATAGGAAATTGATTAATACTTAACTAATTGGCACATGCAAACAGGGATTAACTGAATTCACTTTTTTCCACAACTCAACAATTGTAATTTAGATCCTTACTTAGAGTTAAATCTTTTATTATTTCTGAAGGCAATCATCTTCCTGTTGTTAGAACAAAATATCAAAGCACCATGCTAATTATAGCTTTATTGTGTCTCACAAATTAGCTAATTAACATTACTGAAAAGTAAATGTACAGTGAGCAAAGTTGATACTCCTGAATTGGAGTCAAGCCTTTTACACAATATAGTGTTGAGATATGTGCTACTGAAATCCACTGGGTCATATACACTTTGGAACTAATAAGCATAGTTAAATATTTAGTTCTACTTCCAAAGAACAGCTTATCCTAATGTTTCAATGCAATTATACCTGTGAACTTCTTGCAATTAGCTCTCATAGATAGATGAGACTGAGGAGGTAGGAAAACAGAAAGATGTACATGGCTAGAAAAACAGTTTTTTCAGTAAAATCTCAAAAGGTTTATGGCCTTCATGATTCGCTTGGGGAAACTCTATAAAATCAGTATATTCATGGCTTTGGATTAGCTAACTAGTACATTTCAAAACCTATGAATCTGACAATAATGATTCTTTAGGTTCAGGGCAAAAACCTTGTGTAACAGTTTATATAAAGGAAAATGGCTAGAAATTTCTGAAAGATCTAAACCAAATTTATTCAGATGCAAACTTATTCTATGGTGGAATGGTCAGTAGTATCAGAAGCATGTTTTGAGGAGCAGCCCTTAGTGGTCTTTACCAGAAGTATTGGGAATAAGATTTACCATGGGCTGTTTGCATATCGATTTTTTATTGAGTAGCTATTATGTATCAGAGACTATACTATAATCTCAATACACAAAAGTGATCAAGATTGGCCAGACTCTCCCCTCAAAAAGAACACAGGTATAGGAGACAGAACAAATACGTAAACAGAAAAAGAAGTTAAGTAAATGTTGTGATAAATCCTCTGAATGAAAAAGAATTGACAGTTTGTATAAGCACTAAAGTTATAAGCTTAATAAATAGGAAGATCTGATCATGGAAGAAATATGTCATTTCAGGCAGATGTTCCAATAGTAAAAAAGCCTAATGTGACCAAGGAACTAAAGGAAATTTCTGTTTGTTTTTTTCTTGTTAATCTTTCTTTGGCCAGTCTAATTTCCAGGGCCCAACTGGAGAACCTACGATGGGAGAAGAAGAGATTGTTTTCTTCCCCACACTACCTTACTTTGTTTGCTCAGGAATTACAGGGAGGTAGAGAAAGAAATGAGGGTATGGCTAAGGAGAGATGGGAGCATTTGTGGAGTCATATGTAGGAAATGTTTGGAAAGGGAAAGACTGGACATACAAAGTAAAGAACATATTATTAGCAGCAAATTGGCACCAGAATGTTACTGGTGATTGGACCTCAGTTCAGCAACCTCAGTACTTGATTTCTGGCTGAGAAAGAATTCAAAGCTAAAACTGAAATATAAGCAAAAATTTATTTAGAAAATCACAAAGGTAGTAGAAGTAAGCCATGGAAGAAGTGAGCCAGCTGGACTGTATGAGCTCAGGAAAAAAGTTACAGAGGCAAAACAAAGGTCTTGGAGCTTAGAAGAAAGAAAGAAAAGGGTGCATGCCTGGGGTCAGGGAAAGGGGTGGAAAGTATGGGACATACAAGAAAGAGAGAGGGAGAGAGAGACATCATGCTGGTCCTCCATCCTGAGGATCTTTATCAGCTCTCTAAAGGCAGGGATCTGCCCTGGCCAGGTATCGTATCTCAGGTGGCTAGAGCATCATCCCTGTACTCTAAGGTTGCAGAACAACAGGCCTATCTTTCTCTGTCTCCCTCTCTCTCTAAAATGGAACAGTAAAAAATAAATGAAACAGAAATTAAAGGTGGGGATCTTATGGGGGATTCCAGGGGAGTTTCAATGGAATAGTCATCTGTTTTTCAGATGTCCTGGTCCTGGTCAGGACATTTCAGGGTCCTGGTCTCCACTGATTGGTCAACACCAGGGTAGGGTGTCAGTAATCAGTCATTACAGTAGGCCCTGATATAAGTCACAGTGTCTCCGTGCCTAGCCTTGCTGTCTTTCTGGGTGTAGAACTGAAACACAATTGAGGCCTATGTTATCTCTGGTTTTACCAAAACTATTTCTGGATCAACAGACCTTAGGTTTTGTCCCCAAGAGTATTTGATTCACTCCAGAAGCTGATCATCCTGAGGGCTTAATGCTTAGGGGAGTGGTTGTAAAAGGGCTTGTATGGGAACCTCATGATCCTATTCTCTGGCCCCCTTATTCCTCCTCCATGGGGGTCTAAAATCACACAGTCAGTGATGTACTAATGGAGGAAAGGTCACCCTTGGACTGAGGTCCTTGCTTATCCTGTTTTGCCCATTGCTAGGCACCTGGGGCTTTCTTCCCTGGTGACATTTCATACCTGGCCTTCATTCCTGCCCTGCTCATGTCTGGCTAAGTGCCTACTATAATATGAAACCAAATGTTCAGGACTACATGGCTCTGCATATTCCAACAGGGAGAACGATGTAACAAAGGCCTGATGTTTATCTCAGCATACCACAGGCCAAGCTTTATATGAAGGTCTCATACTTCAAAGAAGATTCAGCCCTTCTGAAATGCTAAAGTGTGTTTCAGATTTTTTTTTAGAAGAACATTAAGGTCTTCAACCATTTAGGTTACTCCAACTTTGCATAATTTAGCCCTAATGTCACATCCCAACTTTCAGAATCCTTAGAGTTGCCCTCTCATAGGCCAAATGTCTTGGTGAGTCAGACATGGCAGCTCTCTACAGAAACCTCAGACAGAGTCTCACCCAAATCAGAAAAAAAACCTTGTACAAATATGTTCTATGGGTAGTTTGTTGAGGGGGCCAGTGTCATCATCTTTTACCATCTTTGTCTCACTTTCAATGTCCTCTCTATTCATAAGGCATCCATCCACTTGGTCTCCAGTAAACAGTGTCTCATTATTTTTCATCATGCAACTAGATAATGCTTAGAACTCCTAATCAATTGCCTTTTTTCCTCTCTCCTTCAAAAAATGTATCCACTGTCTATCCCTTCACAGCCTTTCTAAATAATCTAATAAACTAATCTATTGTCAAGCTTATAATGGCTTAAATCAGTGTTAGAAGCAACATTCCAGAGTAACTTGGATTAACCAGAATATTCAAGCTAATGCTGAAAACAGCAGCATCTTGTAATAGAAATCAATCCATCTCTCTATACCCTTATAATTAGATCAAGTACAGAAATGCCTCACCTTTCTCACAATGAATGTCAGATCTTGGTAGTTGGCTTCCCAGATTATGGAATGCTTGTTCTAAAGGAGGTTTGCCTCAAGTAAAGAGAAGGGCTGTAAATCATCATGTAGATATGGAGAGAGAGAAATTGTTACTGGAAAGGGAGCAAAACCTTTCGTCTTTGACCCAGTGTCCCACAGAGTGGAAAACATTTACTTTGAGATTCCATACACAGGTCAATATACCACAAAGCCAAGAGTGGTTTTTAAGAAACAATAACACTAACCATAAGCCACCCAAGAATCAGAGACTCTTTTCTATAGGCAAGTTTCTTCCCTCACATGCTCATTTTCAAGGCCACATGGGTTGAGGGAAAATTGTACATCCTGTTCAAGTGGTTTTCAGCATGTGTGTATGTGAATGTGTTTTAGTCCTAACATATTTTCCTATCAGAAAGAATAAAATAAAAAAGAAGAGTAAAAAAGAAGAAAGAAATAACAAGGAAAAGGTTTAACTACTGTACAGGGAAAATTTTCCACCAGCTTCAAAATTTTAGAGAGAATGCTTACAAAGCAAACTTTACTTTATTCATATTTTAAATCCCATTACCTAACTAAAGGGTATTTTGTTCAAAACAGAAATAAAATAACTTTATTATAAAAGATTCCAATAATAAAAATTAATTATGCACCCAACCTTTAATACTTAACTACTTTTTAGCAAATGCATAAAGTTCATTACTTTCAAACTTTGACTCCAAGAAGGCTACCCTCAACCACTAAAAGTCATTCACTTGTTGCATTACACCAACATTGTCTAGCGCTCAGTTGTTCTGCTTGTTATATGTCTCCCCTATTTTCCACGCATTCTATTGGTACACCTCTCCCCAAATCAGCTTCTCATTCAATCTTCTATTTTTATATAAATTTTAATATAGTAATGTGAAAAAAATCTAATGAAAGAATGACAAATATATGAATAAAAGGATAAATGAATAAATAAATGAACCAAGCCATTAACTTCCATAATTCAAATGAAGAGTTGTTCAGATAAATGTTATCCTTTGATTTAAGAACTACCTAATATGGAAATAGAAATAAAACATAAGAAGAGTGAGTGACAGAGTCAGTTTTACTAGGATCATTAGTCAAATAACCCTCTCCCCTAGGTACATATTAGATCACTTGGAAAGACTTTCCAGACCAGAAATGTACCATTTGGTATATTAAACTAGTCATTTGCTAAGTAATACCCTGTATGTGTAGTAAACTCATGTAATGTTTGACTCATACAATCAGGGAGCAATTAAGGCTCTGGATAGTATAAACTGCTTTTCTGTATTATGACAGTAATCAGTAAGGCACTGCTTCTCCAATTTTTCAGGTTCATAAGAGAAAAGGACTATATTATTAATACTTTAGCAATATAATTAATTCCAAATGAACTGGTGTGGTTGATACATTCAACAAAGCTTCTTTATTCATTCTTTGTTTAATAAAATGTTATTTTTGAAGGTGATAATATTAACAATATCCTAATATTTTAAGTGACAGAAACTGCAATTAATAGATTTTAGAGTATTAGTAGTATTATCTTCTTCAAAAGAATTATTTCATTTAATTCCCAAAATAAACCTACATAAATATATTATAATTATTCATAACTTATACATGAGGAAACTGAAGCATGGGGAGGAAAAGTAAATCTTCCACCCTAATTGAATTTAGAGCTGAAATTTTACCCCAATTCTGTCCAGCTTCTGAGCTCAAGCTTTTAATCATTATAATTTGGTCTCCTTCATAATATACAAGGTCTGTCTAGAAGGCACCTTGCCACGTAATATAAAAAATAAAGACATTTATTGAAAAAGATATAAGTAACATTGTACAGAGGACAATGATGCTTCAGTCCCCTTCAAAATGGACACCTTGGAATTTCACAGTTTTCCCAATCACCATCAGCTGCCTTGTCCTATTCTCCTGAATCTCATTGATGGGCTAAATCTCTTCCTCTTCAAAGGTGATTTAAGTTTTGGGAAAAGCCAGAAGTCACAGGGCACCAAATCTGGGCTGTAGTGGAGCTGAATCACTTGAGTGATTTGATGTTTCAAACTCTCCACAGACATGATGCATGAGCAGGCACATTGTCCCTGTGATGGAGCTGTCAATCACCAGTCGCCCACAGCTGCAGTCTTCTGAATAGTTTCCACAGAGGAATGTTCAAGCTTAACAAAAAATTACAGTGCATATGCTCATTCAACGGTGTCTACCACCCCCACCAACTAGTACAGTGAAGTCATCATTGTTCACACATGCACATTCCAGTCCACTCTCCTTGGCTGCCAGGTCACATCAATGTCGTGCTAACTGTTCTCTTTATATTAACAATGGCTGGACTTTTTCTGGACAGACCTCATATAACCACAAGTGTAACCTCCACCAGAGCTGGTTTGTTTATCTGTTTGATACATAGATATATCACAAGTGTTTAGTTCAATGTCTATCTCAAATAGTGGGCACTCAATAAATATTTGTTGAATAAAAGAATGGTAAATAATGAGGATTATTTTACATCAACTGTATGTCAATTTCTCAAATAAGTTTTTGACCCTCTAAAGATAGAAGCAAGATATTAACCTAAAACAGATGAGTTGTTAGGGTCTTTGCCAGGTTGCTCAGATGGTTAGAGCATCACCCAGATATGCCTAGGTTTGGGTCCAGTTCCCGTCAGGCTACATTACAGGAGTCAGCAAATGAATGTGTAAATATGTGGAAAAGCAAAGAGATGTTTCTCTCTCTCCTCTTTCTCTAAAAAATCAATCAATTAAAAAAAGAGTGATTAAGATATATGAGTTAAAGTAGAATTTCTCATGTCAATCACATATTTTGATAGATGCCTCATCATCAACATAAAATGAAACTTTGTAGAACATTGATATTAGTTTTTATACTTATGATCTATCTCCAGTATTTATAATAAAAGGAAGAGTAAGGTTTTTTTGCTCCTGTTATACATATAAAAATTATAATAGTATAGGTTTAAAACATGTATAATTAAGAGTTAATTATATATTATATGTATTAGTAATCTCTTATGTAGCTTAGGATTATACATCTTGAGAAACAAAAAGTTTGAAGATTCTAGTCCAGACAGTTAGCCTCCAAAGTCTAGGCATTTATCTATATGTAAATAGTAAATGACAGATATATAGAAAGATAGGAGATGATAGATGATGATGATGATAGATAGTAGATAGATAGATAGATAGTAGATGGATAATAGATGATAGATAGATAGATAGATAGATAGATGATAGATAGATAGATAGATAGATAGATATAGATAGATGATAGATAGATAGATAGATAGATAGATAGATAGATAGATAGATAGATAGATAGAATCACACATATATGATTAAAGTCGTTTAAAGTAATAGAGGTACACAAAGAGCCTTCTTGGCAAGGGTTTCTCTATGAAAGTTTCATGGGAGGTTGTTCCATCCAGGCCTTGAATATTTGAAGAGGCAGAAAACAGAAGAAAGGCTTTTTAAATGGGAAGAAAGTCATGTGAAAATTTTCAGAAGAAGAAAACAGATAAATATAGATAAGTATTAAGAAGAAAGATGACCGACAGCAGGAGAAAAATAAAATTAAGGTCATAAATTGTCTGTTGATGAAAAAACTCCAGTGCTAAATAAATGAGTTAAAACTGGGCTCTAAAGCACATTAGGTTCTTAATTATGGGAACAGCAGGATGAAAGTGATATTTGTTTGTTACCAGTATTCATTCCTCATCTTTCCTCTTCATCCAAATTATACCTTTTTTCAATACAGAAACAGGTCCACTTGGGGGTTATTTGCAGTTATCATTTTGAAGACAAAATTTTCCAAGTAACTAACTCTAGCCAATAAAGTCTGAATTTAATTATATGAGGAAAAATCAAAACTTGTGTAAAACAAAAATAAATGTTACAACTGGCACACAGTAATATAGAAAAACTCACTAATGAAAAAGCACATTTTTTTTTTCAGGCAATAAAACTTAGGCAATACTTAAGTGGTGGAAAATATCAACCTACATCCACTTTGCCAGGATTATGGGGGTAGTTTTAATTATCAAGACTCCAGAGACTTCCCTTATGTAAGGAAAATATTACCTAGAGATATAGAGTATCAACTTTCACCTTATATATTATAATACATAGACGTTATTTTCATTGGTTTCCACCACAAAAGAAAATCTTTTCAAACAAATTACTTTGCAGTTTTGAATATTTTTCTGTGTATCAGAGGCCAACTCAATAATTCTGAATTCTTTGAGGAGAGAAACACAGGAAAGTCTTTCATCTTGTGTTGGCATGTTTCCTCTTCTACACCAGAGTATTGCACTTACTGGTAGTACTGGTTGGGGAAGCCCAAGCTGGCTGTCCCTCCACAAACCACAACCATGGCCATATTTATCTTATTTGGGAGGCCAAGTTCAAGTAAAGGTTCTCAGATCAGGGTCAAACACATTAGTACCTTGGCAAAATTGATTGTGGTAAAATGGCAATGCCCTTTGAAAAGTACTATAGAACCAAAAATATCCCCTACTTTGTTTTGGTTTCAAAATAATTTCCTGTGATACACCAGTCCTTCACTGGACACCAATAGCACATTGTAACTGCATTCACTAAATCAAACACTATTGGAATCTTTTGAGTGTTTTTTACATTCTGTTTTTCTACTAAGTCAATAACCATTGACTTATTTTATAGTCTCTGAATTTAACATCATATATTCAAATGTCTATAGAGAACTGAGGATAATTTTTGTCACCAACCATATTGAGATGGAATTATTCCTGGAATGAATATGGTTGTTCTACTAATTAGCAAAATATTAAAATCTATGTAGTATTGCATGAAAGTCTACACTAGCTTGTATAAATAAAAAGCATAGTAATTAAAGTACCAAAATGGCATTGTTTAAAAAACACTTTTATACAATATTATACGTTAAAAAACTGCAACTACCTCACAGAAGAAAATTATTATACAATGTCTTAAACCTAGTACATGTTCAATAAATACTTATTTAAAAATGTATTATTTAGCCCTGGCTGGTATAGCTCAGTGGATTGAGCATGGGCTGCGAACCAAAGCAACACAGGTTCAATTCCCAGTCAGGTCACATGCCTGGGTTGCAGGCCACGGCCCCCAGCAACCACATATTGATGTTTCTCTCTCTCTCTCTTTCTCCCTCCCTTCCCTCTCTAAAAAATAAATAAATAACGTCTTCAAAAAAATGTATTATTTGATAATGTGCTATGGGAAAACAAAGTAAGGAATCAAAACCAGATTATTATTATTGTATATGTATTTCAGGAATATAAATAGAAACATAAGTTTTATTGTCCATATTAAATGGATAGGTTATAGATTCAGGACACATTAAAAATAAAAATGTTATAGATAAGTAAATTATCTATAGATAAGCCTATAATCATTTGAATATTTTTTCTGACCCTCACAGACATTTATAGTTAGTAGTCAAAGATTATTATAGAATGTATTTTAGAAATAGACATCCAAACCAAAAAATAATTTAGAAATGGAAGTCCTCATTTTATTCTGACAAAAATGATTACACACATATTCTTATTTCAGTTTTCCTACATAATTTATTTAAAAATCAACAAGTCTCTCTAGTTAGTGTTCTTTGGGAGAGTCATTAAATAAACGAATCTCAAGTACAGCTGCTAAAGTACCTTCTCTACATGGAAGTTGCCCATTTCAGAAGTGGTTCATTTGCAAATTAATGCTGCGTATCAGGGGATGATTTTGAAATTTTTCAGACAAGGGTCTGTTTATTTTCTGTGCCCATGATGCCTCAATGCATCCTTCTACTATGGCCATGACCTTGGGATTTTTGCCATACCTCAGTTTTGACTGCTCTCATTGACTATAAGTACCATACAAACTTCATAGAAAAATGCACATGAATCTTCTATTACATATCCCTGAAGAAACTTTGGGACAATTATAATAGAAACCACTGCTTTACTATCTTCAATCAAAACCATTTGAACTAACAGTAGTTTGAAAGCTATAAAAGGATATTATTTTTACAAAAAGTCTTCTAAGCAGAGCAATATTGGCAAAGGAAATAGAAACATAATTTATAGTTCTTAAATACAGTTAAAAATAAATAGAGAAACAAGGTTTTCCAGAGGATACGGGTGTGTAATATTTTTCAGTTGTCAGGAAAGGTTGAGTTGGATAAAAAGAATGGGAAAAAATTGAATTTGCCAGCTAGGGAAGCACTAGCAACTTGAAAGAGAGACATTAAAAAATTTCAGAAGTTGAAAATCATCAGATCTTTCCTCCCCTATCTACCAGCTACCAGTGAATTTGCCCTGCTAAGAAAGCATTAGCCCTGGCTGGTGTGGCTCAATGGGTTGAGTGCTGGCCTGTGAGCCTAAGGGTCACTGGTTGGATTCCTGGTCAGGTCACATGCCTCGGTTGCAGGCCAAGGTCCCCACTTGGGGACATGCAAGAGACAACCAATTGATATATTTCTTGCACATTGCTGTTTGTCTCCCTCCCTCTCTCCCTTCCCTCCAAAAGTAAATAAATAAAGTCTTTTTTAAAAAGTATTAAACATTTTCAAGACAATAAAAGAAAAAATTGGTGTTAGAATCAAGAGATCTTTCCTTTGTATTGCTATTAGAATAATCAGATACCCAGTTATTGACACCAGATCCCCCAAATTAACCCAAGACTCTCTCATCCCCTACATTTAATAAATTGTCAAATTCTTCTAAATACATTCATTCTATCTCTCATATCTCACATCCTCAAAGATTCTCTGTGCCACTACCTGCATTGTCAACGTGTCTCACTTCCCTTCTTCCTTTTTCTCAGTGCATTTTCTTCTTTCTCTAGGCTGATATATTAAATATATTTTAATTTTAAATAAGATCATGTTGTTCTCATATTTGACATTCCTCAGAAGTCCATATCCTGTAGGATAAAGTCTAACCTCCTTGCACTGGTGCCCTACATAGTCTGCTCCCCTGCCTAAATCAATCTCATTCTCCATTGCCCTTCCATACACCTTTTAAACACATCGAGATTACAGTGGGTTCCCAAAGACATAATTCTGTGCCTTTGAAAAAAGAATTTTTTTGTCTTTCCCTTCTTATTGCCTAACAAATCCCTACTAATAGATATGCAGCTCATTCATCACCTCCCCTGTGAAGCCTCCTGACCCCACCTCATGCCAGACTTCTTGCCCTTTTCTCTATCATAGTTAAAAGTTCATATGTGGACCCCCTCGACAGACCCAGAGTGCTTTGAAAGCAAGAATGTTCTTACTCAATTTTGCATGTGAATGCCCAACATCTACAATAGTTGTTTGTTGAATAAGGATTCTAGAGCTGGAGGAGTGAAATCGACACTGTCTTGGGTTCAGTTACCTTGAAGTGGAGCCTGGAATTGGATTTCCATGCAAAGGATTCACCAAAGAGTCTGCTGAATGCACTCAGGAGAAATCTGCAGGGCAGTAAGGAAACAGGACAAGGCCAAGAACAAAGCTAAGCAAAGGTACAGTTTTAGTTGAGTCCTCTCCTCAGCCTGACTTCATCATATGCTCTGAAGCATGACTAGCCAATCAGAGTTTTGTCCCCTTGAGCCAAGGAGGCCAGGCTTTTTGACTTCTGTGTTAGTCATTGGTTGGACTTGACCAAGGGATGGAAAACAATGATGGTGGGAAGCATAGCCTTCCTCTCCACCTGCAAGCCACAGCTAAGCTAATGTCAGTCAAAGGAAGGAAATTCCCTGTAAATGGGAACAACTGTGATTCTCTAGTAACCAACACTCACAGCAGCTGAACCATGGGTACTAGCACCTGGGAGGAGTCTGGGTAAAACACCACCAACTTCTGCACACTTCACCAAGATCACACACACCAGCGGCACAACCTCCTTTTCAAAAACAGGTTATCTAGAGATATTTTTCTATGTTGTATTTGTTTGTTCCCCTATTCCAATAATTTATAGCTCCACACTCTGAGGAACTGGCTTCTTAACCTGACATATTTGGGTGCCTTACATTACCTGCAATATATGGAACTATTAACTCTGCAAAGCCACACCCAGGACTTCCATCAGTTGCAGGGCTGTTGTGCAGTAGGAGTGGCATACTAGTCCTTCCAAAGGACACTTCAAGCAGATCAAACAGGAGAAAATTGTGTTGCAACATCTAGTGATGATAACACATTAATATAATTGGAGAGGACACCAAGTCCCCTACAAACATGTACAAAGAATATTTCTTTAGAATATTTATTCCTTACATTTACTATAAAGTATGTTCTCTTTATTACTTTCTTTTTTATTTTGTGTTATAACTAATATTTGGTCATCATTAACTTCACCACACATTGCAGTATATAAATGGTAGGTCACAGATCTGGCTAAAGGCCTCACATGGTTGTTAAGTTGGTGTGAGGATTTATCATCTTTCCTGGACACTTGGAACTAAATAAATGGTAGAACAGCATATTCTAGGCATTTGTCTTAGGACAGAGCATTTTAAAGTTTTGTAGTCCATGAAAACATTATTGTAAAAAGACATTTATTAATATTGATGCAACATTTATGCATGCAGATAAACAAACAAAACAAATAGAAATGCTCTCTCCACTATATTTTAGTATCTTTTTAGAATTACTGCATTAATGTAAACAAGTATTCCAGATATTTTCTAAAATGGGGTATCAGAAAACACTAGAGATAAATTTAAGTCCCCCAAACAATTTTTTCTCCTAGATTACAAATAAACAGAGACACTGAAAATGAGACAGAACGTCCCTGCTAACACGCATGCCAGTTTTAATCACTAGCAACTGCAAAGATGTGTGTAGCAATAAGAAGCTGCTGACGTTTTAAAATTTGATTTTGCTTATTTTCTGTTAATGCACTAGATTCTGATCACACATTCCTATTACGATCATCATGTGTTAATGAAAGAGAACACTGCTTGCTTAAAGCTAATTTGGAGAAATGTAAAAGTCCAACGGCATCAACACCGCACGTCAGCAATGGGTGCGGAAGGTGCACAGCGAACGTCAATAGCAGTCATGTGTAACTGCGGGCAGAGAAGGGTGTATATTAATTCGGGAAAATCTGGCCCCACTCCAAAGATTTTTACAATCCCCAGACTATTTTTAAGAAGTTCTCCAAATTGAATCCCATATTGAAAATGGAAAGAACAACTAACTGCATCCAGTTCAGGTATGAAACTAAAGATAAGAAAATTCAGGCAGCCCTCAGCAGTGTGGTTTGAGCAGATAAAAATGCAAAACGTCCAAACCCTCTGACTGTAGAAAAGTCTCAACATTTGCATTTTGTTTCATTTTATCCTCAGGCAGTATATTAACGCACAGGGGATTCATATTATAATTTTCATTAACATCGAATGCTCTAGATTCCAGTTGAACATATAATGTATTATTGAAACCTTGATTTCTAATTTTTAACAGTTGAAAATGCAAGTGATTATATCCTTCTCTAAAACAATTTTAAAAATGACCTTCTATTGTATTAAACCAGTTATACAGAAAAGAAGTAATTTAGTAATAGGAACCCAAATCAGCCTGTTTCTACCCTGATGAAATGAGAAGATGGGTGAAATGCAGGAATAAAATCAGCTGAATAATTAAGACCAATAAACTTTGATTTATTAATATTGAAACAAGTGCAGTCATGGAGTGAATAGAGCTTAGAAATGATTTATTTGGATAAATTGAGTTTCAGATAAATGCATAGTTTTAAATCATTTAATGAAAACATTTCTAAAATATATTACACTATTTCTCATTGTATTTAAGGAGAGCAAGCATAACTATTTTTTCTTAATGAGTTTGGACTATTTAATAGATGTAAGATACTTTCCTGTATTTGAGAGAATTTTTAAATTTATCCCTAGAAGGATCACATACTACTGTAGCATTTAAATGTTGCAAACAAACATGCTCTAAATTTTTGAAGTAATTACAATTTTTCTCTTTTGCTACATCTCCCCACAATTTAGCATTTTTATGGTCAGTGTTTCTGCCTTCTTTCACACACAGCAGCTTTTTCATTCTACGATGTTTTTCACAGTAGCTATCATCGTTTCTAACTTCAGCAGCCATTTCTCTTGTCTGTTTTTTCTCTCCTCCTACTCACATTTTTCTTTTTTTTGTTTATTTTCTTCTGCATTTCTTTACAAGCTTGTACATATCTTGACTTTCATCTCATACAAGCTGATTTTGAAAGCTAGCTCCAAAAAATGTGGAAGCTGGTTATTTTTTCGGCTGTAATTTTTGCACTGGTAACATTTTTCTGACAATTTTTGTTAATGTTTATGCTCAACAGCCTTGTTTTCAGATTATTTCTGGTTTTTATTTGTTTGTTTGTTATTTAAGACAGTTGAGTATTCCAAACACCTGAGGGACTCTTTCTGCAGTGAATAATTTCTTACCATTTATAACAATGCAAGTGTATTAATTCCTCCAAGGGCTTTAAACTATTTCCCAACCTTTCCCCTAGTTAATTAGCTTACCCTTTTGTTTTTTTAAAAATGTTTCCATGATATTGGTGTTGCACATCAAAATATAAAAATATGGTGGAAAATTCCTTTCTCTTAGTTATATTGCTTATATCAAAAAAGAAGTTATTCCTAAAAATTTTTTTTCTTCGGCATAAATAACTCAGAAATCTTATTTAAGTTAAGAATTTATTAATACTGGTCACAAACTAAATATCATTTAAATGTAGGGAAATTATCCAGATCCATAGTAGAGATTTTTTTTTTTTTTAAAGATTTTATTTATTTATTTTTAGAGAGGGAAGGAAGGGAAAGAGAGAGAGAGAGAGAGAGAGAGACATCAATGTGCGGTTGCTGGGGGACATGGCCTGCAACCTAGGCATGTGCCCTGGCTGGGAATCGAACCTGCGATGCCTGGTTCGCAGCCCGCGCTCAATCCACTGAGCTACACCAGCCAGGGCCATAGTAGAGATTTTAAGAAAGACCAAAATAGGATCATTTCGTTAGAGGTAGTGTTTGTTTTGAAGCTTTATGTTGCATTGATTTAAATTGTTGGATTAATTTATTGGTTGAGCTTTCAGAATGTTAACACAGTCATCGGCCATTAAAAGAAAATACAGCACTACCTTAATATTATTGAGACTAAAATAGCATTCTTATCTAGGAACTGTTAAAAGATAAACTGAGGCATATTAAAATTTTAAGAGCTTATTTAAGCAAAAATCTACTTCAACTGGGCAGCACCAAATTGGAAGTGGGTAAGAGCACTTCACCAACAAAAAGTAATGGAAAGACTTTTATACAGAGCAAGTGTGGATGCAAAAAAAAAAAAAAAGAAGAAAATCATTGGATTATCGATAGTTTAAAGCCTCACTGAGTGTGTCCTCAGCATTTTGGTTTTGTAAACTTGAGTTATTCATAGGCCTAGATTTTGTGTTGGTTTGCTTCCATAGGCCCCATGGCATTAGAGCCACCTCAGTCTGACGGCCTTCTGGTGTAATTAACTTCACAACACATAGCTATGTGGATGGGTTGTTTCACTTAATTCTTAACTAATACAAAGGCCCTTCAGAGTTGCTTTCTGCTTAGGTGTCTGAGCTGACTTCTACAGAAACAGCCTCATTAACTCTCTTCAGTTACACCACCTTGACATACTTATTGTTTGATTTCTCTCTACAATCTATTTTCTCTCCTTATTATCATTCTCTTACCTCCTATTCACTTTGGCTAACTTTGATCCTTCAGGTCACTCTAGCAGCTATTTCTCCAAGAAAACTTCCAGATGCCCCTCCCTAATTCCAGGCCAGAGTACGCAGTATAACCAGCATAAGGACTGCATTATTATCTTGACCTTCTGTGCAGATTCTTCATTTCATAGACAGCACAACCAATCAAAATTGAATCCCTTCCTGAAATGCACACTAGTGACCATTTATTTAGGATTAGATTTGGTTTCCCTAAAGAAAAAGCCAGGCTAATATTTATATAAACCTTCATCTATTTTATTGTAAAACTTAATTTTTAAAAAAGCAAAAAGAATACTTTTGAGCACAGGAAGAAGTTAATATTTATCAGTAAGGATCTTTCAAGAATAGGTATCAGAGGAAAAAAAAGAAGGTGTGGAAGTTCGATGAGGAGAGGTGATAGAGGTACATGGGAAATATTACTACCAAGGTGGCTATTACCACATTGTGACTAAATGTAGTGGGAATACATTCCATTTTCAACTGAATCATTTATATGTTAATAAGGTTTCTAGAGCAGTGATGTGGCTACCAATGGAATTAATCACATGTTTTCTATTTAATCCAAAGACACTATGGGATATGCAAATATTCAAATGCAATATTAATTGAAGTAAAACAATATGACCTTGGAAAAGTGGTCAACCAGAAATTAATGTTTATGTATCCTAAAACTCCATTGTTTGGAAATAATGTAGCAATGAGGAGAAAGGCAGAGACTTGATTCTACCACAAAATTATGGATAAAATGCTGAGATGCTCTAAGGAATCACTGAAAATATAATTTTGTCAAAAATAAATCAGAAAACTAGAGCTTATGAAAAGAAGAGTTAGTGTTGACTATGGTTTCCTACTAATGATATATGGAATATCTAAATGAGGTTGAAATGCATAGTGCAATCCATAGAAATAAATAACATGCATAAAGATTGGAAATCTTCAGGCAAGAGGAGTCATTCATTTCTATAAGGACAGCAATCTGAAAAATGAAAAACAAATAATATATTTCTCCAGAAATATCCTCAGATAGGAATGCAGACTGGTGCAGCCACTGTGGAAAACAGTATGGAATTTTCTCAGAAAACTAAAAATGGAACTACCTTTTGAACCATGATTGAACTGCTGGGATTATACCCTAAGAGCCCTGAAACACCAATACAAAAGAACCTATGCACCTCAATGTTCTTAACAGCACAATTTACAATAGGCAAGTACTGGAAGCAACCTAATTGCCCACCAGCAAATGTGTGGATCAAGAAACTATGGGACATTTACACAATGGAATTCTACGCAGCAGAGAGAAAGAAGGAGCTTATACCCTTTGCAACAACATGGATGGACCTGGAGAGCATTATGCTAAGTGAAATAAGCCAGACTGTGAGGGACAAATTATCATATGATCTCACCTTTAACTGGAACATAATCAACAAGAGAAAAAAGCAAACAAAATATAACCAGAGTCATTGAAATGAAGAACAATCTAACAAAAGCAAGAGGGGAGGGGGGACAGGACAATGGAAAGAAGGGTTTCCAGGAACTACTATAAAGACACATGGAAATATTCCCAGACATTTTTAAACTGTAGATTAGGATCAACATAGCTTATTTAATGGGGTGTATATATACAGGGGTGGGCAAAGTAGGTTTACAACTCTGAATATGCAAAACACAGTTTATTCTTGTATCATTATTTATTAAATGCTGTGTTACCCATTTGTATTACAACTGTGAACATACTTTTGCCCACCATTGCATGCATGCGCATTTGCCTATGTCTGTGTGTGGCTAGATAATAGATAAATATAATAGATGATTGATAGATATTTTTATGTATGTATGCATACATATAAGCATGTATTTTACAAGTTACAGATAATTTCTATTATATCTGTTATAAATCTCTCACAGTCCAATGACATAGAAAAAATACACATATGAAGTCCCTATTCAGATAAATTTATAGCTCTACCATGAACTCTTAACCCTAGATTGTGTGTCCCTTTGATTTCCACAACTTACTAGTAGCCATCAGTGTATTCCTGATTTCTCAGCCTACAATCCTCCAGTCAATTTACTACAGTTTTAGGAAGAACTATTAGCCAAAGTTCTCCTAAAAACTATTTCCAACCTCAATCTTTCTTCTAACTTATATGAGAATGGACCCCCCAAAAGGAATTTGTTTATAAAAATTTGTTTATTTATTCTTACATGTTTAAACTTCAGTCACCTTCAAAGTACTCTCCATTTGATGCAATACAGCTATCAAGACATTTTTCCACTGCTCAAAACAGCTTTTGAATTCATTGATTTTGATGCCTTTTAATGCTTCTGCCACTTTTGTTTCACTTCTTCCACACTGGCAAAACTGTTTCTTTGAGGACATTTTTCATCTGGGGAAACAAAAGTTTCTCAGGACAAGATCAGGTACATAGGGAGGGTGGGGCATGCAGGTCATACCAGTTTTGGTAAAAAAACTGAACTCTCAGCACAGTGTGGGCAGGTGCACTTATAAATCACCCATCATGAAATGGGCAAATGTGCTGAAAGAGTCCTCAAAATAATCTGCTGGGCTGAACACAGCCTGTCACAACAATGCCAGCTAGTACACTGATACAGCTGGGTTTCTAGAACACTCGCCTAGTGGGGAAAACCTCCACTACAAGAGGTCTACCTTCCAGAGGATAATTCTTGGTTTTTTGGAGCCCACCCTCCTATACTGCTGCTGCCACCAACAGAAAATACCAATAATGCCTGAGTTTATTGTATGCCTGCCAATCTAGGGAGAGTTTTGAACTCATAGCAAGTGACTTACAAGTATCTATTGACATATGCAGCTTGAAATTCCTCCTTAAAAATCTAGCCCAAGATGGTAGCATAGGTAAATGTGGTACTCTCATCCTCATACAACCCAAACAAAATTACAACTAAACTATATAACAACCATTAGTCAGAACCACCTGCAATCTAGCTGAACAGAAGTCCTACAACTAGGCATTTAAAGAAAAAGCAATACTGAGACAGGTAGGAGGGGCAGAGATGCAGAATGGCTGATCTCACACCCTCTTGTGGAAGGAATACCTAGTTGCAGAGGTCACCCCTGGGAAGTGAGGGAACCCGGCGCCACACCAGGCTTTCCAGACCAGGGTTCCAGGGCTAGGAAGAGAAGGCCCCAAAGCTTCTGACTGTAAACATCAGTAGAGATTGAGGTTGAGGTTGATGGATGCCTTCTAGAGTCCCAGGCACTTCCTCTTAAAGGGTCAATGTACAAACACTCAGACCCCCTCACTCTAAGCACCATCACTGGGGAAGCAGATGGAAAGGAACCATGGAAATACAGAGAAAACTGAATTATCCAGCATCAGGACAGGAGCTGGGGTGGAGGAGCAGCTTTCTCCCAAAGAGAAGTTCTGACAGAAGCCAGTATTCTTTTTCTCAGAACACACACACACACACACACAAAGCTGGCAGGTGGGTGACATACCTAAGTCTCCATCAACCTGGTTCATACTTTTCCTCCTACCCTGGTGATTCACTGAGACCCCACTGCCCCCTAACTTGTGGGCCCACATAAGCTGTCTCCAGTGGCTTTTCCATATGAATGGCCTGTATTGATGCATTTCTTGAAATCTCTCAAATTAGTAATAATCTGGCCTCAGCATTCCCCATATCTCTTGATATGTAGCCCCAGATAAGGCAATAGCAGCAGCCAGCCTTGGTTTGTAGCTTAGCCTCCTCTGGACACCTTCAAACCCAGCACAAGTAGCAGCCATCTTCAAATCACTTTGTAGTTTATGCCAAGTGATCCAAGCAGAACTTAGGCAACTGCTGACCTTGACCTGCACCTACTGAGAGGCCCCAGAGCCAGTGCACATAATGAAGTTTCAGACCATGTCAAAGTACCACTCAGCCCCCTCCAGAAGCAACATATTCAAGGGGAAGACTCAGTAGGCACAAGAGCCCTGCAGAAGTAAGTCCTGCTCTGTGGGGTAGGCTGCTTCACAGCTGATCCTTCTTGGCGGTTGCAGTCAGTCCTTGTAGCTGATCAGCCTGGGGGGCAATCCGTCCCATTGACATGTCAACAATGATCAAGTCTCAACTACAACAGGAGGGCATACAAAGTCCACACAGGGAGTGGGGGCACATCTAGAGTGCCCTGCTTAGGTGAATGGGGAAGCTGTACCACTGGACCATACAGGGCACCTACTACATTAAGCCATGCTACCAAGACATGGAGTCAAAGTAAGTTTACCTAAAACGTGTAACTAAACACAAGGGGCTGCCAAAATGAGCAAAAAAACATGTCCTGAATGCAAGAACAGAATAAAACTCCAGAAAAAGAACTAAGCAAAATGAAGACAAACAATCAAGTAGATGAAGAGTTCAAATCACTGGTTATAAGGATGCTCAATAAACTTAGAGGAAGGGTAGATGACTTAGTGAGAACTTCAACGAAGAGATAAAAATTATAAATACAGAACTAGAATACATGAAATAGAACCAGTCAGAAACAAAGAGTACATTAACTGAAATGAATACATTATAGGGAATCAACAATGAAGTAAATGAAGCAGAGGAGCAGAGTTTTGGAAGATAAGAAAGTAGAAAACACCCAGTCAGAATAGCAAAAAGAAAAAAGAATCCCAAAAATTGAGCATATGGAATCTCTGGGACAACTTCAGACATACCAACATTGACATCATGGGAGTGCCGGAAGAAGAGAAAGAGCACAGAATAGTAACATTATGTAAAAAAATAAAGAAGAAATCTTTCTTAACCTGGTAACAAAAATAGACATACAAATCCAGGAAGCACAGAGTCCAAATAAGATGAACTCAAAAAGAGGCCAACACCAAGATACATGCTAATTAAACTACCAAAGTAGTTTAATTCGTCTTTCGATTAAAGACGAAAAGAGAATCTTAAAAGCAGGAAGAGCAGCCTTGGTCTGAGTGGCTCAGTTAATTGGATCATTATCCCATAAACCAACAGGTTGCAGGTCTGATCCCTAGGCAGGGCACATAACTAGGATGCAGGTTCATTCCCCAATTGGGGCATGTATGGAGGCAACTGATCAACATTTCTCTCTCACATTGATGTTTCTCTCTCTCTCTCTACCTCTCCCTTCCTCTTTGCCTAAACAAACAAACAAAGAAGCAATGAAAACACTGTTCTTCAAAAGACCTCCAATAAGTTTACCAGATGATTTCTCAATAGAAACTTCCCAGGTTAGAAGGTATTGGCAAGAAATATTCAAAGGGATGGGAAATTAGGACCTACAACCAAGACTACTCTACCTAGAAAAGCTATCATTTAGGATCAAAGTCCATATAAAGAGCTTCCCAGATCAGAAAAAAGGGAAGAGTTCAATGCCACCAAACCAGTATTACATGAAATGTTAAAGGGGCTTCTTTAAAAAGAAGAAAAGACAAAAAGATGGACAATAAAATGGCAATGAATAGATATCTATCAACAATTGAGGATTTCTGGTCAAGTTGGAGGCATAGCTAAACATGGCTTTCCTCCTCACACAACCAGAGCAGAAATTACAACTAAAATACAAAAAAAGTATCACCCAGAATCATCAAAATATCGAGTTGTATGGAAGTCTGACAGCCGAGGAATTAAAGAAGTCACATTCATCCAGATGGATAGGTGAGCAGAGAGATGGAGACGCTAAATGGGTGTCCCACCCCCATATGTGGTAGATAAAAATCGGAAGGGAGACCTCAGGAGCAAGGGATTCTAGCCCCACACCAGACTACCCAGCCCAGGATTCTAGTGCCAGGAAGAGAGTCCCCATAACTTTTGGCTATAAAAACCAGTGAAAGTTGGGGTGATGGAAGAAACTGGGGGATTCTCAGACATCTTCTATTAAAAGGTTTGCAATGGTCCTAGGATTTATGCAGACTTGCTCCCTCTGGGCTCCAGCACCTGGGCAGCAGCTGTAGGGGCACCAGTGGCGAAACTGAAGTATCTGGCATGAGGACAAGTACCAGGAGACAGCTCCCCCCTGGACAAAACTCCAGAGACCATGTACCAGCCATTATCTCTTTTCTGAGCCTTGACCCACACAGAACCCCAGAGCAGCAACACCATATCTGAGACTCCATCAACCTCATTCACACAGGTTGCCCCACCCTGGCAATTACTTAAGGCTCCCCCCATTCAACTTAAGAGTGAGATTTTCTACAATAGGTCACAAAACTAAGACAGAATATCAAAGCAGCTCTACCTAATACATAGAAACAAAAACAGGGAGGCTGTCAAAATGAGGAGACAAAGAAATATGGCCCAAATAAAAGAACAGAACACCAGAAAAAGAACTAAACAAAATGTAAATAACCAATCTACCAGATGCAGAGTTCAAGACATTGGTATTAGGATGCTCAAGGAACTCATCAGGTACTTCAACAGCATAAAAAAGACCCGGGAAAATAATGAAGTTTAAACTAAGTGAAATAAAGAAAAACTTATAAGGAATCAATAGTGAAGTCTATGAAGCTGATAATCAAATCCATGATTTGGAACATCATAAAGAAAAAAAACATTCAATCAGAACAGCAAGAAGAACTAAAAAAAAAAAAACAAACAGGCTGAGGAGCATCTGGGACAATGTCAAACATATCAACATTAGAATCATAGGGTTGCTGGAAGGAGAAGAAAAAGAGCAAGAAATTGAAAACTTATTTGAAAAATTAATGAAAGAAAACTTCCCTAGTTTGATGAAGAAAATTGATATGCAAGTCCAGGAACTACAGAGAGTCCCAAATAAGATGAATGCAAAAAGACCCACACCAAGACACATCATACTAAAATGCCAAAGTTTACAAATAAAGAGAGTATCATAAAAGCAGCAGGAGAAAAGCAGAGTTACCTACAGGAGAGTTCCCATAAGACCATCAGCTGATTTCTCAAAAGAAACTTTGCAGTCTAGAAGAGACTGGCAAGAAGTATTCAAAGTGATGAATAGAAAGAGGTTACAACCTAAATTACTCTATCTAGCAAAGCTATTATTTAGAATTGAAGGGCAGATAAAGTGCTTCCCAGATAAGGTAAAGCTAAAGGAGTTCATCATCACCAAACCATTATTATATGAAATGTTAAAGGGACTTATTTAAGAAAAAAATCAAAATTATGAACATTAAAATGGCAATAAATTCACCACTATCAACAATAAGCTCTAAGAAACAAACTGAGCAAATAAGCAGAACAGAACAGAATCATAGATATGGAGATTATTTGGAGGGTTATCAGTTGGGAGGGGGAAAGGTGAGAATGGGGGGAAAGGTGCAGGGATCAAAAAGTATGAATTGGTAGGTACAGAATAGAGATCGGATATTAAGAACAGTATAGGAAATGGAGTAGCCAAGGAACTTATATGCAGGACCCATGGACATGAACTAAGGGAAGCGAATGCTGGAGGGAATGGAGGAGACAAAGGAAGGAAAATTGAGATCACTGTAATGAATAATCAATAAAATATATTTTAAAATAAAAAAACAATTGAATCTATAAAACAAACTAAACAATCAAGCTTAACAGAAACAGACTCATAGATACACAGAACATTTAGATGGTTGCCAGATGGGAGAGGGTTGGGGGAATGTGTGAAAAAAAATAAAAGAATTTAGAAGTACAAATTGGTCATTACAAAATAATCATGGGGATATAAAATATAGTATAGGAAATATAGTCAATAATATTCTAGTAACTATGTATGGTGTCAGATGGATACAAGATTTATCAGTGTAATCACTGAGTAAATTATATATTGTCTAATCACTTGGTTTTACACCTGAAACTAATATAACATTGTATGTCAATTGTAATTGAAAAATAAAAATTATTTAAACTACAAAAATAAAATAAAATGATTTTTTAAAAAAGAATCTAGACCAAAGAATAAAATACAATTAAGATAATAAATATTTAGTCCTGGCTAGTGTGGCTCAGTGGATTACTTGCCAGCCTGCAAATAAAAGAGTTGCAGGTTCCATTCCCTGTCAGGGCACATGCCTGGGTTATAGGCCAGGATCCCAGTAGGGGGGCATGCGAGAGGCAAACACACATTGATGTTTCTCTCCCTCTGTGCCTCCCTTTCTCTCTCTAAAATATAAATAAAATATTTTTAAAAAGATAATAAAAATTTAAGCCCTGGCTGGCATAGCTCAGTGGATTAAGCACAGGGTGCAAACCAAAGCATTGCAGGTTTGATTCCCAGTCAGGGCACATGCCTGAGTTGCAGGCCATGGCCCCCAGCAACCGCACATTGGTGTTTCTCTCTTTCTCTCTCTCCCCTTCCCTCTCTAAAAATAAATAAATAAAATCTTTAAAAAAAGGAAAAGAAATCTTTAAAAAAATAAAAGAAAATAAAAATTTAGTTATGACTTTTGATTTAATAAAAAATCTAGTAGTCCATAGAGAAAAGGAAACTGCATAATAATGCATTTTTTATCATCTAAATTGAACTGTATCTTTGTGACAGTTATTTAGAAAATTCCAAGTTTTTTATGGTTTTCCTAAGTATGGGTTTTGACAATAAAAAATAATGGCATTTATCTTGTGGAATTCAGGCAGCCACTGAAACTCAAATAAATCTAATTTACATGATTCCTGTAATTTTAATAGTCATTTGCAACATGGAAACTCTGTGTTTGCTATTAAATTAGAACTATAAATATCATGTATTCTGTACAGTATATGTATGTAATAATTCTGGAATGAGCATATGACTTTAATCTATAATCAAGTTTCAAATATAATCAAGTTATGAATTCTGACTATATTGAGGACTAAATGGTTTCAAAACTTGAGGTCAAATAGGACAAAGGTAGTGATTTCAATGTACTCCTCTCTTAGAACTAATTCACATGCTTCTTAAAGTAAGGTAGAAAAATGTAAGAATGAGAGACAAAAATGTTACTTTCATTTAAAACTTCATATTATGTTCCTATCTATATCTAATTTTTAAATTAGCATACAGCATTCCTGATATGGAAACACAGGACACAATCATCATGCTTCTGGCCAAGATGGAGGCATAGGTAGATATACTTTGCCGCCTTGAACAACCAAAAGAAGGACATTAACAAATCTAAAGACAAAAAATAACCAGAACTGACAGGAAATCAAATTGTACAGAAATCTGACAACCAAGGAGTTAAAGAAGAAACATTCATCCAGACTAGTAGGAGGGGCAGAGAAAGGCAGCTGGGTAGGAGAGGACGTGCAGCAAGGAGGCAGCTGGAGGACTGGGCAGTACCACATTTGTGTGCGGATAAAGAGGAGGTACAACTGGAAAGCTAAACAGACCTTGCAACCCAGGGTACAAGCTCAGGGAAATAAAGTCTCAAAACCTCCGGTGGTAAAAACCTGTGGGTGTTGTGGCAGCGGGAGAAATTCCTAACCTCACAGGAGATTTTGTTGGAGAGACCCACAGGGTCCTAGAATGTATACAAACCTGCCTACCCAGGAATCAGCACCAGCAGGGCCCAATTTGACTGTGGGTAGCAGGGGAAGTAACTGAAAGCCAGCTGAGCGCCAAGCAAGCTGCATTTTTCCCTCTCAGATCCTTCCTGCACATACAGTACCACAATGCAGTGATGTGGGTTGCCCCAGCCTGGCAAATACCTAAGGATCTTCCCCTTACTACATAACAGGTACACTGAAACAAAAAAGTATGGCCCAGATGAAAGAACAGATCAAGGTTCCAAAAATAGATCTAAGCAATGAAGAAATAGCCAGCCTGTCAGATGCAGAATTCAAAACACTGGTAATTAGGATGCTCACAGAAATGCTTGAGTATGGTTGCAAAATAGAGGAAAAGTGAAGGCTATGCAAAGTGAAATAAAGGAATATATACAGGGAACCAACAGTGAAGGGAAGGAAATTGGGACTCAAATCAATAATTTGGAAGAGAAAGAAGAAATAAACATTCAACCAGAACAGAATGAAGAAATAAGAATTCGAAAAAATGAGGAGAGGCTTAAGAACCTCCAGAACAACTTTAAATGTTCCAACTTCCAAATCATAGGGGTGCCAGAAGGAGAAGAGGAAGAGCAAGAAATTGAAAACTTATTTGAAAAACTAATGAAGAAAAACTTCCCCAATCTGGTTAAGGAATTAGACTTCTAGGAAGTCCTAGAAGCTCAGAGTCCCAAAGAAGTTGGACCCTAGGAAGTACATACCAAGGCACATCATAATTACATTAGCCAAGATTAAAGATAAAGAGAGACTCTTAAAAGCAGCAAGAGAAAAGGAGACAGTTACCTATAAAGGAGTTCCCATTAGACTATCAGCTGATTTCTCAAAAGAAACATTGCAGGCATGAAGGGGCTAAAGAGAAGTATTTGAAGTAATGAAACATGAGGACCTACATCCAAGATTACTCTATCCAGCAAAGCTATTATTTAGAATGGAAAGGCAGATAAAGTGCTTACCAGATAAGGTCAAGTTCAAGGACCTCACAATCACCAAGCCCTTATTATATGAAAAATTAAAAGAACTTATTAAAGAAAAAGAAGATCAGAAATATCAACAGTATAATGACAACACACACAACTATGAACAACCAAACCTAAAGAAAACAAAAACAAACTAAGTATAAAACTAGAACAGGAACAGAACACAGAAATAAAGATCACATGGAGGGTTATCAGTGAGGAGGGGGCAAGGGGAGGGTGGGAAAAGGTACAAGGAATAGGAAGCATAAATGGTAGGTACAAAATAGGCAGGGGAGTTTAAGAATAGTATGGGAAATGGAGAAGCCACAGAACTTATATGTATGACCCATAGACATGAACTAAGGTGGGGGAATGCTGGTGGGAGGGGCAGTACAAGACAGAAGCAAATAAAGAGGAGAAAAAAATGGGACTACTTTAATAGCATAAGCAATAAAATATATTTTCAAAATAATAAAAAATAAAACTTGGGGAAAAAAAGAAACACAGAACAAAAATCTTAGATCCCATGAATTAGATCTTTAAATTTATTCAGTTAAGGTATATTTTTTTATAAACAGGTTCAAGTGCAAAGTTAAAAGGAAGAGTCCTCAGATGACCACTTTTAGTTCTGCACCCACTGCAGGTTCAAGGATTTTCCAAGACCACCCTTAGTTACAATAATTCACTAGAAATACTCACAAAATTTACTGGATCCATTATATTCGTGGTTACATTTATTATAAGGAAATGATACAAATTGAAAGTAGCCAAAGGAAAAGATGTGTAAGACAAATTCTGGGAGGATTTCAGCTATCAAGTTTCCATTGTCCTCAGGGCATGTCACCCTCCTCTTAGCATGAATATGTGGCAATACACACAGATTACTCATACTACCAACCCTGAAAACTTATCTTCAATAACCACAGGTTTTATTGAGACTCCATTACCTAGGCCTATTTGACTGATTGATGGCCCATGACATTGAACTTAGTCTCTAAGTTAACAAATACTGCATGACCCAAAGCCTCTACCTTAAATGATCTTTCCAGTGCAGCCAGCCCCTTCGTTAGGCTATTGGGAGTGACTTGCACCACCCTAAGTCACCTCATTAGCATAATATATCAAATACGGCCCAAGGGGCCCACTAGGAATAACAAACACCCTACCACTTAGTAAATTCCAAGGATTTAGAAGTTACCTCCCAGTAGCTAGAAAAAGACACTTCTCCTTGGGGAAGGTCCAGTTCTTTCCTGTACAGTGTACTGTGTCCATCACTGAGATCCACAAATTGTGCATTGAAGGTATAGAATATTAGAAACAGGAACTTAGACAAAATTCTCAGAAGAAATGAGGATTTCTTGAAACAACGGAAACCTTATTACCTTGGGATTGTAGCAGAGACGAGAGATAGGGCAAAATTGCATTCTGGGAGCACTTACCTGAAATCAGAGAGATAAACTTCAAAAAAAGAGTGATGATTTTAGATTTTAAAAGAAGCCAGGCACCTGGTAATGAGATAATCCACTTTATGTACTGATTGCTTAGGCCCAAACTAAGAAGTTATGGTGGCAGAGAAAATTCTGGGAACTGGAACCAAGAAAATGTCAGGAAAAATAATATATAGACACTATATGTATAAACTAAATTATACAGGGGTAGGCAAAAGTAGGTTAGGTACAATCTTCTAAGTGCTCAAATTGCCAGCCTTCATTATTTTCACATTCTTGTAGTCTTCAAAAATCGGTAAGCAAACCTGAATTTCAGTGACCTGCTTGGGTTAGCTCCACAGCCTTCTGAGATGGTTGAATTCAAACCTACTTTTGCTGACCCCTGGAGACATTCAGTACTGAACAGAATGAAAGTGTTCTTTACCCAAAGAATCTAGGGTAGAACTCACATTAGAGAGGAATAGAATGGACAAGGTATTCTGGCATTAGTGTGACTATTCCAGGTCCATAATCCAGAACTGTCAAAGAAGGAACATGTAGCCAGGAGTACAGGACCCACGGGCAACACCTACAGTGATCTGAGGTTTTTAGTTTAGTCCCTGTCCCAGGTGATGGTTGTAAAAACCTTAAAATGAAAAGGGGAATGGAGATCCTTAGGAACTGTAACCTACTTCATTTTCAGATATGAGTAGATTATAGAATCTTTTAAGAAAATGGAAAAGTAAGCGAGTGCAGAATAAATAGCCTCCTGGTCTGAAAAGTACGCACAGTTGAGATGTAAATGGTTAAAGGCCCATGAGATTTTTGATGACAAATGGCCATTTTCTGTAACTTTCTAGGATTTCCAGCAAAGAAGTCAATGATGCCACTGCTTAATTCTAGTCAGGACTTTTATTAATAACAGGCACTTCTATACTCTCTCAGTTTCATTTCCAAATTTTAATCCCAGAGACCTTGACGTAGATGGAAGGCTTACAGTATTACCATACAAGTTACCTTAAAGTATAAAATCATGCCACAAGCAGCTCTTTGTTAGCCATCTTCAGAACCAAAATAGCATTTAGACTTTTTTAGCAGACTGAAAGCTCTCAGAGAGAAGGGAAGAAAAGTGATTCCTCAGAGAAAGATCCTCTGACAAAGTAACTCTCAAAATGAGCAAACGCAGAAAGAGATTAGGTGTCTAGCCTGAGGTCACAGGGCTAGTTAGTAACCTAAGATCTAGAAGGCAGTCTTTCTGAAGTGAAAGTTTCTTTCCCTAAACAAATCATCTCATTGTTTTATATCAGTAGTTTGGTATCAATTTCTCAGTTGAAATCTTGCATAAATATACAAATGAACAAGAAACTAATCAAATAATTTTCTACCCTTGCCCCATTACACATAAAGCTACAAAAGGCAAGGTCGGAGGTCTCTTAACCATAGGCTAAAGCACAGTGATTTGCATCTGTTAATATTTATCTTCCACATCATAACTCATATAAGGAGATATTAAAACTATGTTTCATCCACATTTCCATATTTCTTACAAATGCATTTCTATAGCACATTCCATATATCTTCATTTAATCTACTATCAACTTCCTTTACAGTCATCATCTTGAAAGTAACTTATCCACCTTCCTAATTCACACACTGCTAAACCTGAGAGTCCAGAATGTGAAAACCATGCCTTCCGAAGGCTGCTCCTGGAACACGCTGTATTCAGTGAATTAAATGTTCAAACTAATATGTAAAGACAAGGTATGCTCCTACCTAAGTACATTTCTCTGAGTCCTTACCCATAGTTCAAGGTCTAGTTATATGAAAACTGTTTTATGAAATCTTTCCCTGAAAAACCAAACACAGCAATTTCTCCCTACCAGGGCATTCTGCAGCGTTCAGTTTAAGAACTACGTGCTCAGCATTGAGCACACCCTGTCTTCAGTTCAGAAGCACCAAGTGTGCTCTTAGTGCCACCATGTCGTCCTACCACTTGTCTGCTGTGCAACTGTGACCTTCTTACTGATCCTGTGTTCTCCACACATAGGTATGTGGAGAAACTCCTTATCCCATAGCTCAGTTGAGATGCCCTGGAATTTTCAAAGGGGGTTCTGCAAAACACAGAAGGAGAAACAAAATTGAAAAAGCTACAACAGCAACATAGTAACATAATCATAGAAACAGTTCTTTTTACAGTACACATTTTTTAACCATCAAATAAATTTGGTCTAACCACACACTGGTTTGGCAGACAGGCCCTTGGTTCTTGTCCTCACTAACTCCGTCTACCGCAGATGCCAACAGCCTAATTTGAAGAATGTTCACACTGGAGCCTTTGTGCTGGTCATCTCTCTGTGTCCTGGGCCACTTCAATGCCTCCTCTGACTTCAGATTTTCCTGCCTTGCATCTGGATAGCTACCCCAGCATAAAAACCAAGTTGTGACTTTCTGGGCCTTGAGAAGAACTTCTTCACCCTTTGGCAAGTCACCACACCTTTGGCAACTCGCCACCAGTCTTTCTCCCATAATTCAAACATTCACTTAGCAGAATCTAAGGGAAAACAAACACACGATGAACATTACAAGCTCTCTCCAGGAGGCACTCACAGAGCCTTGAAGCTCGTGTTCAGAACCTTGTGTCAATTTTCAACCTGTGTGCCTCAAGAGGCCCACTGGTGTGCCACAGGAATTTTTAAATCATGCAATACCTGACTATTTAGTCAGGGGCGCTGACCTCTTTTTCCTTAGATTGTCAATTTTTTTTTAAAGTAACAACAATAGCCATCCAATGTGAATTAATAAAAATTATACCTATTTCTTGTCAGATTGGCAAAAAAAAAAAAATGGTTTGTTTGGTGTGCTGCAGAATCTTAGCAATTAGTGTATGTGTGCCATGAGATGAAAAAGGTTGAAAATCACTGGTTTAGAATCTAGTGACCTCATGGCCTCAGACAAGGAGCACTATTTCCATAAGTCTCTTTCCTCATGTAGTTCTCTGCCTGCATCTCTTCCTGAGCCCTTGTTCTTTGTTTTTAACTTCTAATTTTTTTCCTTTATTTCCATTGTTTACGCTGTCACAGATGTGCCCACCCCTCCCTTTGCTCACCTCCCCTGCCCCACCCTCGCCCTTCCTTCCCTCCCAGCGCCAACAGCAACAGGCTCCTCAGGCCACCCACCCTCATCTGACGTGCTCATTCAGTTCCTCTCTGGAAAGCATGCTCCTAATTTTCTGTGAATTTGAAAAGTAGAGAAGATGCACATCATCCAGGCCCAGGAGAGGCTGACCGTGCACCCTGTCCCTCACATCCTCCGGTGGCCTCCTTCACATTTCCAGTAAGGCAGTGTTCAAATGCACTTATAAAGCAATGCAGATACAGTAAGAAAAAAGATCATTCTCTTGTGTTTTCTGTTGTTTTCCGATTATTAACAAATCAAGCTATTTGAGGTATTAACTCTTTTTTCCATATTTTCACTTTCTCTTCCTCCTTTTTCAAGAAGACTGCAGCCTCTGTGATTCATTGGTTTAGGGAGGCAGACCAAGGAGTAGCCTGAAAGTCTTACTTTGAAATTTCAAAAGCCAAACCCAATGGAGAACTTAGAGAGTTCAAAAAAATAAACACAGTAGCTTTGAAGAAGCATGATGTGAAAATGATTCACCCCAGACTTGGAATACACCCTGGGCAAGGAGAACAAGGCGACATCTGCACATCTTCAGAGCACACAGCTCCCTGTAGGCATCCTGCGGACGCTCACGAACTCAGTAGTGTTGCCTGTGAGGAGATGTCACGGATGGGCACAAGCAGTCTTGAAGAAGTTCCCAGCATCCCAAACATGACAAGGAAGCAACAGAGCATCATGGGATCTGAACAGGCCATGCACAGTAGTACCCTGAATTTTTTAGGTTAACTTACATGAACTGACAACTGCCTCCCAGATTCCACCCCAGCTTAGCATGTATGAGCCCCCAGAACTGTGTGTGGCACAACTCTGGAAAAAGATAGGAAAGCCCTCAAAGAACTGAGATTAAATTTTTTCATACTAAATTAAGTTGCTTTTTAGAAAACAAAATGTTGCCCTTTTTTGTGCAACTGAGTTTATGGAATGACATTTATATTTCTTAATTTACTCCTATATAATGTTTTTTTCAACTGCTTTCATAGTACTTAACCACAAAGCTCACCCTTAAATTCCTGTGTCACTAGAATCTGTCAAGAGAGCCTTGAATTTACATAGCACTTCAGTGTTAATAAATTCTGTAGGATTAACCTGATTGAATCTTAAAATTTTGAATTTGAAGCATTAAAAAATCTTTTATTCAAATCTCTTATTTCACAGATGAGTAAACTAAAGCCCAGGGGCTTACCTTTTCTGGGTTATAGATAAATGTTCGTGTTTGCTTCTCTTCCAGAATAATGTTTATCTTCTAAAAGCTGATGGCCATATTGTCAAGTATCTTCTTGAAGACTTAGCCTCATTAAGAGACACTCCAATAAAGCTGCTTAAATGGATGATGCACATTCAAAATTGTCCTCTCAAATCCCACCCTAGTGTTCAGCTCCTTTGGGCGATGTTAAGGATATCGGTCCAGATTATCTTCTATGTTCCTATCCCTGCAAGGCTGTTGTCTCTCTCTGGATCACTGGCTGATGATTTATTATGTGTGATCGTATCTCTTCTCCCTCCTCTCTATCTTCAGAAAAATGTCAAATGCATCATTTTTGTTAGAGAGTGTTCCACTCAGGGACGTGTCTAGAGGGCATTAAAACTAGAAGATTAAGAAAGGTCCAGGACTTGAAGGAGAAGATGTGAGTTTGCTAGATGGTGCTAAATAAAAGCCTGAACTGTTACACAACCTCTTTAATAGGGATGAAGTGCATAGACCCATCCTTTTTTAACTAACATGACTTTGTCCTTTTAATACTTTTTTTCTCTCAAGGCTGTACCTGGCTTGATTTTAATCTGATTTTACTATATGAAAGGTGAGGTAACCTATACAAATTTGAGTAAGTAAGAAGAAAGGCCGAAATGCTATCAACTGGGTTTTCTATTCCTTCACCTTTTCTCTTTTCCTCTTTCTTCTTGAGTATTAACATAAGCAAGTTTCCCCAGATCTGTCCACCTTCAACAACCTTCCTTTAATATCTGCATAAAATAACAAGAGCCCAGATATGGTGGGGGCAGAGATAAACAGGAACAGCACAGAGGATCTTTAGGGTAATGAAAAAACTATGTAGAATATTATAATGATGGATATATATCATTTTATCTTTGTCTAAATCCATAGAATCTTCCACACCAAAAGTGAACATAATATAAACTCTAGATTTGTAGTGACCATGATGTGTCAATGTAGGTTCATCATTGTACATGAAAAATGTCCCATTCTGGTGAGTGACGATAACAGGGGGAGTTATGCATGTTTGGGGTCAGGGGACATATGAGAAATCTCTATACCTACTTTGCTATAAACCTAAAACTGCTCTGAAACAAAAGTCTTTTAAAAATAAAAAAATAAATTACAAGAGCCCCCATGAGCACACTCCAGTAGTAAATCCATCTTTACAATATTCCTTAGACTATTGACTAGCTCTACATTTCTAAGTCAAATTTAGGTCTGATACTCCTATTCCACTATTTGCACACTGTGGCTGCTGGCTTCTCTGCATACCTAAATGCTAAAACTTATAAGCTTTGAAGAAACATCCTAACATTTTCACTTTACCTTCCACTGAATCCTGAAGGGTGAACTTCTTGGTGGTTGTTTATTTTGCCTGGACAAGTGGAACCAAATGTGATGGCAAACTTATTGTACAAAGCAATGCATTTGTACACTGTGATTCATGGAACCCAACACTGAAGGAACATTACTCTAGAAGGAACAGAGGGACCAGGGACAGAAAGAACCCAAAATTAAAGTGATAAAAGCTAACGCTCTCAAACAAGAGTCATTACTTCAGTTTGTGAAATAAAATCACAACTTTTAAACATTATCAAGCTCTCTTGTTATAAATACATGAGCAAAATTATAAGATCTAAAAAACCCACATCACTTATAAATTAGAACTCATTGTTTATGCACTTGCGTGAAAACATGATTTAGTGTTACTGCTGCTGAATGGCTTTACCCTAATCCATAATTGCATTTAGACAAGGATATGTAGTAGAAGCATCATGGTTAAGCCAAGTTCTGCTTGAATTAATACTCAATACCTCAAACTTGGATTGTTATGATTTCCTGACTGTCTTCCAGCCTCTCCACTACAATAGATCCTCAGACCACTGCCAGACTCCTCTAACTAAAACAATGCTTACTCTGAAGTATGCCCATTGAATGGCTCCCCATTGTCTAATAAATAAAGTAAGAAGTCTTCATGCTGGCATTTGAGGTTCTCCACAACCCGCCATCGATCTAACTCTTTATCTGACATCTGAGCCCTCCACTGCGAGTGCACTGGGTTTCTCACTGTTCCCCAAATAAACAATGCTGATTCCCTTCTCCATAACCTTGTTTATGCTGCTTCTCCAGATGTAACCAAGTTAGAAGTTCATGGAAACACAGCTCCTGGGTGAAACTTTCCTGATCTTTCCTTCCCACAGAAAATTTTTCCCCGGAATTTCTAGAGCAGTTTCTCAATCTCAACATTAGTGATATTTAGGTCCAGGTATCTTTTGTGTGGGAAGCTGTCTTGTGCACTGCAGAATGTTTGGCCGCACTCTTGGCCTCTGTTGGTAACTCTCCCCAGTAGAAGTCACCACCCAGTAGTGACAATCAAAAGTGTCTCCAAACCTTGTCAAATATACCATAGAAGAGGCAAAATTATCCCCCATTGATCTAGGTCATTATTTTCTGTATCACTCAAAAATATTTTGTATGTATATTTCTTACCTCTTAAGCTAGATTGTTTTAGTACAAGTATTGTGTCTTATTTTGAATCGTTAATAGAGCACTGTAGTGAATGCTCAATAAATATTTAAAATGTAAATTCTTAGTATCTGAAAGTTAGATGTAATGTACCCTCAATTTTTTTTTTAATGTGGAAACTGAAAACCAGAAAGTAAAGCTATTTTCTCAAAATTGATGTGTTGTTTGGATAGTTCTCCTCTTCCCTGTCAGGCGGTGTTAACACTATAAGTATATCTCTGCTCATGAATCAATTGTGAGAGACTTATTTAACTCCAAATCAACATGAGTAAATAATAGTCTATAGTTTTGTTGAGGGTTCTTTATATGACTCTGCTTTAATAATGTGCATATGTTTTATAAAAACCTTTACATTTTTATATTTATTAAAAATTTTTTGAAATTTATAGTATAAGAAATAGACCCTGAAATTATGGTTGAAAGGTTAGAATTTACCATGTATAGTTATGTTATCTTTAGTGAGCTTTTCAGCTTACTGTGTCTCCATATCTCATCTTCTAAATTCTTATTCCACTAAAACAAAAATAGAATGAACTCCTTGAGAGAGGGGATATTGTCTTGTTGCTACCAGTAGCTGCCACAAAGCACGACATTCGCCATGAACTTTCTGAATGACTGACCGTTCACCTGGGGATATAGAGATGTGTCCAGAAAGGCCAGCCATCATTAGCATAACGAGAATGGTTTGCACATCATCGATGTCACCTGGCAGCCCTGAGAGTGGACTGGAATGCTCATGCATGAACAATATGAACCTCATTGTACTAGTCAGTGGGTGTGGCAGACACCATTTAGTAAGGGTATAGAGGAAATCTCTGTACGTTTCTCTCAATTTTGTTGTAATGGATAACAGTGTAACAATTGCAGGGAAAAGAGTGTGGAAGAGGACTAAGTGGTAATGGAAAAAATATACCATTTTAAAAAATTGAAAAAACTTTCAGAAAACTCCCATCGTATCATAAAAAGAATTACAAAATGAACGGGCCTCTGTCAAGGTGGAAAAAAAATAAAAATAAAAAGCTGCTCCTTTGATGTAATCAATAAAATTAATAAAATTCTAGCTAGACTGATTGGGAGAAAAGAGAATACACAAATTACTGATATCCAAATGGAACATGATGTCACTATAGTTTATATAGATGTTAAAAAGATAAAGGAATATTATAAATATATATGAATAGATTTATGCCTATACATCAACAACTTAAATAAAATGAAGAATTTCTTTGATAGACAAAATCTACAAAGGCATAAGGCATATCTGTCAAGAAGACAGATAACTGGAATAATCCTTAAATAATTTGAATTTATAGTTAAAAGCCTTACCACAAGGAAAATTGCTGATAGTTACTAAATATTTTAAAAGAAATTATTCAAATTCTGCACAATTTTTACCAGAAAACTAAAAAGGAAGAAATGCTTCCTAATCCATGCTATGAGGCCAGTATCACTCTGATATCAAATTGAGACAAATACATGACTAGAAGTGAACATTACAGATCAATATCCCTCATGAACATAAATGCAAATTTTCTAAACAAAATTTTAGCAAACAGATTGTAACAATATATAAAAAGACAATATATTATATCCAAGTGGAGTATATCCTAGGAATAAAAGGCAGTTTTAAGATTTGAAAATCAACTTAATTTACTAAACTAACAAACTTAAGAAGAAACACCATATGATTGTCACCAAATATATGGTCACAAAAGTAACATTTGATTAAGTTTGACATTGATTCCTGATTAAAATTTTTAAAAAACTCTTAGAAAACTCATAATTAAAGGAAATTGCCTATTTGTTAAAGGGCACCTATGAAAAGCCGACAGCTAACATCAGATTTAATGGTAAAGATTGAATGTTTTCTTTTTCATATCAAGAAGAGAACAAGAAAATGAAGGAAATAAGAAAAGGGAGGTACAAATAATAAATTATGAATACTGGGAATTCAACAAACTGAAAGAGGTCTGGAAAGAAAAACAAAAGACTGGGGAAAATAAAATTCAAAAAATGATTTAAAAATTTCCCACAACTGAGGGGTTTGAGTCTGAAACTGAAAGGGTCCAGCTTGTGAAATAAGCCACTACCATATTTTATAATTGTAGACTTCCCAAATACAAGAATAGAGTAATTCAAAGAACAAATTTAATACATTTAACCAAGTACTTATATCACAAAGCATTAGAGTAGGTAGTGTCAGACATACAAAAATGAGCTAAAGACTACCTGATCTTCAAAGGTATAAATAAATAAACAAATAAATAGATAAATTAATCAGGTAGGTGAATATCTGATTATCATACTCATAGGAGATTAACCAGCACATTTTCTTCTGACCTTGGTTTCTATCTTCAGATTGTTTTTGATTTTAAACAAGAGCCACTTTAGATTGTGTCTGCCTGTGATACCCAGCACATGCTCTGGGTAAGGAAAGCCAGCCCTTTTTCTTCTTGAGCTTTGTTCACTGCTACACACACACACTACTCACACAGGTCACATATACACATACTCACACACATACATACACACGTGCACAAAATTGTACACACCCACGTGTTTACACACACACACACACACACACACAGACAAATTGGGTCCTTGTAAAATAATGCCTTTCTGTCATCAGGGAAGAAGACTTAGTTTCTAAGTTTTCTAGACTAAAAGAGGATCAGGCCACTTGAGATTAGAAATGAGGTCTATAATTTATACTCTTATTTCCCATCTTTTCTATATTTTGCTAGACTTTTAAAAGTTTACTTGGTATTCAGATTAGCCAATAGTGTCTTCTACTTGTCCTATACTATGCCTCTTTAACAGTGCTTCCACTGCTAGTTTTCCGACAGCAACCAAAATGTTTTCCCCCACTCTGGGCACTGAGCACTGTCCACTGTCCCACTCACTAACCTCCCGCTTCTTCTCTCTGCTGTCCCACTACCCACCATCAGAGCAACCCAAGGCCTTCAGCCTTCAGCGGCACAGAGGCTGTGGCTCCCAGCACCTCTGAAACAGGACTTTCCAACTTTTCTGTAGAGTAGGACATGAGATGGGTGTGCTAAGCTCTTAGCAGGCGTCTGACTCTGGTTTCCTTTCTATCTGCCTTCTGGAGGAGGGGTGCCAGCTGAATTTAGTGGAGACTGAAATGGGTCCTAAAAAAAATGTTTGAGAAGCCAGGACTACCAGCAGAGACACAAAAAATGCATTATTCCTAGAGCTAACATAATCCATATTATTGTCTAATGGTCTCTACAATTTAACTTCTCTTTATATACAAGAGGAGGTAGAGATAGTATATTATTATTGTTGTTGTTGTTACTATTTCTCAACTGTAATGGGAAGACAACTCTCAAAATCCTGCACAGTGGACTATTTTTATTTTTTGAACATCAATCACTCAGTCATTTACTGAGACAGCGCATGGAGTGAACTTAACATGTTATACTGCCTTCACACTATTTCCACAGAGACAACCCACACATTGTAGATAATTCCTTGTGCAAACTCCCCAGCCTGTGGCAGTGCCTTCTGTGTCTTCCATGTTTGTCATTACTCTAGATTAAGCCTTTATCTCTAAGCCCTTGTTAAAATTCACATCTGTTACCCAGAAGGTAAACAGAAGAGCCCATCTGTTTCTCCAGAAAGCGGGCTTGAGGCAGTCTGTCACAGTGTTCATTGAGAAGGCAGCTGGGTGTCATGAACAGAGGTGGTTCCTGGCCTGACTTAGCTACTCGCTTCCTAATTACAAGCTTCAATTTCCTCAATGTGTTTTCCTATCAACAGGAAATTGTACTCACAGAATGAAATCAACAGAATTGTATTCACTGACCTGAAAGATTCTGTCTCATCTTAAAAATCAGTGATTTTACATTCTAAGTATAATACATACTCTGATGCTTAGGTCACCAAGTACAAGCTTAGATTATTTTCAAAAGAATAAATGTTGTATTTTTGGTTTTTTAAAAAATGTATTGAATTTATTGGGGTGACATTGGTTTCAAGTGTACAATTCTATAATGCATCATCTGTATATTGTATTGTGTGTTTACCTCACAAAGTCAAGTCTCTTTCCATCAACATTTATCCCCATTTACCCTCTTCTATCTCCCCTCAGTCCCCTTTCCCCCTGGCTATCACCATACTGTTGTCTGTGCTTATGAAATTTTCCTTTTGGTTAATCCTTTCAGCTTATTAAGCCAGTCCCCCAATCCCTCTTCCATTTTACAGCTGTCAGTCTATTCTCCATATCTGCAAGTCTATTTCTATTTTGTTAGTTTATTTTGTTCATTATATTTCACATATAAGTGAAATCATAAGGTATTTGTCTTTCTATCACTAGATTATTTCACTTAGCATGATACTCTCCAGATGTTGCAAAAGGTAAGATTTCCTTCTTTTTTATGGCTGAATAGTATTCCATTGTGTAAATTTATCACTACCCTTTTTTCCCCACTCATCTCCTGATGGGCACTTGGGATGATTCCAAGTCTTGGCTATTGTAAATAATGCTACAGTGAACATAGGGGTGCATAAGCTTTTGAATAAGTGTTTTGGGTTTCTGTGGATTAATCCCCATAAATACAATCACTAGGTTATAAGGCAGTTCCATTTTTAATTTTTTGAGGAAACTACATACTGTTTTCCACAGTAACTGCACCAAAATGTATTCCCACAAACAAAGGGTTTCTTTTCTCCACAACCTGACCAACACTTGTTTGTTGATTTATTGATGATGGCCATTCTGAGAGGTGTGAGGCGATATCTCATTGTGGTTTTAATTTGCATTTCTCTGATGACTAGTGACATTGAGCATCTTTTCATATGTCTATTGGCCATCTGTATGGAGAAATGTTTATTTAGGTCCTTTGCCCATTTTTTAATTGGGTTGTTTGATTTTTGGTGTTGAGTTATACGAGTTCTGTATAAACTTGGATATTAACCCCTCATCAGATGCATTACTGGTGAATATATTCTCCCATTCAGTGGGTAGTCTTTTCATTTTGTTGATGTTTCCCTTTGCTGTGAAAAACATTTTAGTTTGATGTAGTCCTGTTTGTTTATTTTTTCTTTTGCTTTCCTTGCCCAAGGAGGCATATCAGAAAAAATATTGCTACAAAAAATGTCTGAAACTTTACTATGTTTTGTGACTAACATTTAATATGTTTGATATTAAATATTTAATATTTAACTGTGTTTTGTGACTAAGTCTTTAATCCATTTTGAATTTATTCTTGTGTATGGTGTTAGGTGTTCTAGTTTCATGTTTTTGCAAGTATCTGTCCAATTTCCCCAACACCATGTATTGAATAGACTGTCTTTACCCTATTATATATTCTTGCATCCTTCATCATACATTAATTTACCATAAAATAATGGATTTATTTCAAGGCTCTCTATTCTGTTCCATTGATTAATATGTCTATTTTTATGGCAGAACCGTGCTGTTTTGATGACTATGGACTTATTGTACAGTTTGATAGCAAGTAGCATGATTTCTCCACTTCATTCTTCCATCTGAAATTGCTGTGACTATTCAGGGTCTTCTGTGTTTCTCTATAAATTTTTGGAATATTCATCCTAATTCTGTGAAAAATGACATTGGTATCTAGATAAGATTTACATTGAATCTATAGAGTTCCTAGAGTACTATGGACATTTTAATGATGTTAATGCTTTCTATCTATGAACACAGTATGGGCTTTTCTAATTTCCTGGGGCAGATCTGTAATACAATGAAATTACCTCTTAGGACTGCTTTTGCTGTGTTCCATAGATTTGGAGTTATTGTTTTCTCATTTTCATTTGTTTCAGGTATCTTTTGATTTTTCTTAATCTTATTGTTATCCCATTCATTGTTTAGTAACGTCATTTAATCTGCGTGTTTTTGTTTTCGAGTTTCTTGTTTTGTGATTGATTTCTACTTACGTACCATGTGGTCAAAAAAATTCTTGATATTATTTCAATCTTCTTAAATTTATTGAAATTGTTTTGTGCCCAGATGTGTGGTCTATCTTAGAAAATGCTCCATGTGTACTCAAAAAGTATCTATATTCTGCTGCTTTGAGGTGAAATGCTCTGAAGATGTCAATTAAATACATCTGATCCAGTGTATCATTTGATGCCACCACTTTTTTGTTGATTTTCTTTCTGAAAAATCTCTCCATTGATGTCGATGAGGTGTTAAAATCCCCTGCTATGACTGTATTGTTGCCAATCTCTTCCTTTATGTCTGTCAAAATTTGCTGTACATATTTAGGTGCTCCTATATTGGGTGCATAAGTGTTACAAGGGTTATAATCTCTTGTTCAACTGCTCCCTTTATCATTGGGTAGCGTTTTGTCTCTTACTATAGTCTTTGTTTTAGAGTCTATTTCATCTGATACAACTGTTTCTACTTCAGCTTCTTTTTTCATTTCTATTTGCATGAAATATCTTTTTCCATTCCTTTACCTATAGTCTCTGTGTATCTTTTGTTCTGAGGTGAGTCTGTTGCATACAGCATATATATGGGTCTTGTTTTCTTTTCCATTCAGTCACTGTATGCCTTTTGATTGCAGCATTTAAGCCATTTATATTTAAAGTTATTTGATAAGTATACATTTATTGCCATTTTATGTTTATAACTATGTTTATCTAATGTTTTCTTCTTCTTCATGTTAAAGAAAACCCTTTAACATTTTTTCTTTTTTTTCCAATTTTATTTTAATGATTGTTCAAGTACAGTTTTCTCCCCTTTACTTCCAATCAAGCCCACCCACCCCCCTCCCAACTTCCCTCCCATTACCACCCTCCCCCTAGTTTTTATCCATGTGTCTTTTAACTTTGTTTCTGTAAATCCTTCCCCTTTTCCCCTGAAATTCCCTCTTCTCTCTCCTCTGGTCACTTTCTGCCTGTCCTCTAATGCAGTGTCTTTGATTATATTTTGCTTGTTTCTTTGTTTTGTTGTTTAGGTTCCTGTTAAAGGTGAAATCATATGGTATTTCTGTGGCATAGAATTCCATTGTGTAAATGTACCATAGTTTTTTGATCCATTCATGTACTGATGGGCATCTAGGTTGCTTCCAGCACTTAGCTATTGTAAATTGTGCTGCTATGAACATTGGGGTGCAAAGGTTCTTTTGGATTGGTGTTTTAGGATTCTTAGGATATAGTCCCAGCAGTGGAGTTGCTGGGTCGAAAGGCAGATCCATTTTTAATTTTCTGAGGAAGTTCCATACTGTTTTCCATAGTGGTTGTACCAGTCTGCAGTCCCACCAACAGTGCACTAGTGTCCCCTTTT